>JASDQU010186086.1:0-15208 GCA_032191745.1 Picea mariana | reverse complement strand
TCTCTCAAAGTGATGGCTGATGGTATTAGCTCAGGGGAGCCAAGTTTCTACCATATCGTTTTGGACATGATGCATGTGGATGCACCTTCATCAATGATGCATCGATGAACTGTGATGTTCTGAATTTTGACTGGTATCTGGAAAGCTACCAGAGCGGGGAGAGGAGGTTCCCCACAATCTAGATAAAATGTGTTGAGTTTAGTATCAGCAGGGTCAACTTCCCCCAGGGCGGAAAGTAATGATTTCCATTGAGTGGGACAGGTTTGAAGGACCTCCAAGACTGACATGGCTACAGGAGATTGCACCAAGTCATTGACCAGGCTGTAATTGTGTGTCGCCCTAGCCTGAGGGTTGTTGACATTCCATCATAAGGGGATGTGAGGAATACGAAGGGGTGGTTCAGTGTTTGGGCATGGAATCATCAAAGGTTGTCCGGTTGTAATTGGAACTGCTTTCGAAGTGGTGGGAGTAGATTCAGGGGGTGCATTGTATTGACAACTGTACGTTTATAGAATAATTTTTTCTTCTCTAGTGAGGAGAATATTGTGATGCATCAGATTTCCATGGTTTTGATACTATCCCATATGTGGTGGGTCATGATGCATCTCCTATTGGTTATTCATCATACCTTGGTGTGGAATAGGGTTTTGCAACACAGTCAGGGATGGTTGTTGAAAATACTGTTGTTGGACCTGCTAAGGGGCAGGCAGTGCTCGAGGACGCGACGCATTCACGAAATCTTTCATCCATTTGAAGTCAGCAATTTGGGGGCAATGGTGAGTATAATGACCATGCTTACCATAAAGAGCATAAGGGAAGTTCGTTCGAAGGTTTTTGTTGTTGTTCCTCCCTTGGCATTTTTTATTGCCCCCTCGGGGGTTCTAGTTCCCCTGACTCTAGTTGCCCCCAACTAGTTGGTTTTGTTGAGGGTTGTTTCCCCCTGGTCCTAGGTTATTATTGTTTCATTTTTTCCCTTTTGTTTTGGGATTATTTGACTAATGGGATGGATTTTCCGTATTCATTTGTTCAAAATTTTGAAATTTTTGAATGGGAGAGGGATAAACAAAGTTAACCCCAGCATTTGGTTGTTCTTGTAGAGGAGCAATGGGCTGTGGAGGACCGGGAAATGGAATGTACGAATTATTTTGTGGTAATGACCCGTAGGGTGCATAGAAAGGTGTATTTTTTTCACTAGTGCTCAGGGTGTAAGCTGAGGTAAAGGGGGTACCAGAACTTGGCTAAACAGTTGGGCGCATCATGGGTGTCGACGCCAGTCCACTCATGGGTGGGGGGGGGAACAACAGGGTATGGCTGCTGATAAGGGGGAGGAGGGTAATAAGGGGGTCCTCCATACATCGGTGAATGTTGGGGTGTACTGTACATAGGTGGTGGTTGGATGTATGAATTGTGGTGTGATGTGGTACCAATCAATCCATCCGTTGAGTGAGACATCCCAGGTTTGTCCTGGCCGAATGGTACAGGTCTCGGGGTGTCAGGTAGTACTGTATATAAGTATCCTGACTATGCATAAATTAGGTTGTATTGTTGAGCCTTGCTGATGGCTTCCTCTTCAGATTGGGGGAAGGTGGAGGCCACATCTTTAACAAGGAGGGGGACGAGTGATCTGAGAAACCAATCGAGGCATTGTTTCTTGGTGGTTTTCGCTTTGCATAAACCACGTTGTAGACGCCATTTGTGAATGTATTCAATGATATGTGTGGATGAGGTTTGTTTAAACTCAGAGAGAAGTTCAAGACCATTGTCATGGTGGATTGGTAGTTGAAAGAAGGTAAAAAATGATTTTTCCAATGATTCAAAAGTCACATGGGACCCTGATTTGTCATCCGCATACCACTTGGCTAATGGATCTGTGAGTGTGTGTTGAAATAACCTTAATTGGATGGAGTCGTCCATGATGTTGTTTGAAGAGAACCATAAGTGGAAGGTCATGATATGGTTGGCGGGATCTTCTCCCGCCTTTCCTTCAAACTTGGGAATGTTTGAAGGTAGTTTGGTAGGCATTGCAGGCCATGTGGGGTCGTGCAATATAGGATCATTTGTGAGCTTGCTCAGATCCGGTATGTTAAGGGAGGCCAAATATGGCATCTGGAGTGGCGGTGGAGGATTGGTTCCAACCATAGTGTGAGCAGGTGATGTACCTGACCCTTGAGGGGGGTTTAGTGGGGGTGTACTTCTCCCTTGAGAAGAAGTGTACCCTCTACCTCTTTGTGAAGGATATTTAGTGGATGTATGATCTTGGGAAGTGGACCCAAGTAAAGTGGAACCAAGAAAATTTGATCCCAATATAGTAGCACTCACAGGGGTGTGAGAGGGTTGAGCCAGTGAGTTGACAAAACTAGGAAATCCTCCTAGAATAGGAGGGAGATTTTGCAAACGTATGGAACGATGGGGATTCTATGGGCCCCCTATGATGTCCAACTAGCAAAGTAAAACGTGTGAAAATGGTGATGAGAGCAATAAATGAACAAGAGTCTTTGTATAATTTTGGACCTTCACAATATATGTCATAATCACATGTAATCACAAGAGCATCATACATAAATCAATTGAAAAGAAACATACATGTGGGTAGGTGGATTTTTTCTGTGTGGGAGAACAAAGAAAACAAAATTCTTGTGTCCTAAAAAGACATAACCTCCTTTCTCTCAAATAACACTGGACCTTCCAATAGTACTCAACAATGGGTTCTGAAGCCACTGGAAGAGGAACTAGTGAAGGATGAAACAATCAATTATAATGAGGGGTAGAGGGTGCATATCACGAAAGAGTTGGTGATATTTCCCAATAGCCACACAAAATCCGATCAAGGTGCAATTGCAGCCCACAATTGCCACCTGGGTAGATGTCCTAAATTTTGGCCACTAGGTACCTCAGTCAAAGTGCTACATTTAGATTTTCGGCCTCAGAAATGGGTCATGAGTTGGATCCTGTCTAAGACATGGGTACTTCAAGGGGAGACGCACAGAACAACTAGACCCCAGCCTTCGACTCTTCATGGGTATCTCCCTACCTTATGGTGTTAGGAACACTTGACTTGGAGGATTTTAATGTTCCCTATTTGTCAAATTCTAATGTTTGAAGATGTGAGAATCAGATAACGGGGATTTGTTTGGATGCCTATCCCGGAGATCCTACCTAGACTAAAAAATTTCTTTTGGCACCTCCTATACAGGAAAACTTCGTGAGTTTTTAGAAAAAAATTAGATGTGGTATTTTTAGAGATTGGGGCCATGAACCAATCTCATATGAATTAAGTGGGAGTGGATAATTCCTTCAAGAAATAGTGGGACGTTTCATAATCCCTTTTTGGAGGAAACCAACTTCAACCTCCACAATTCGAGATGAAATTATGTGAGTGAGTAGTGACTTTGTGTGTGAGCAAGTGATAAAATGTGCCAAATTTTTAATAATTTAGGTGTCACCTTGTAGCATGTGGACTTCGTGTGATCCTTTACAAGTCTTGATTACCTATATTACTAGATGCCATTGGTACAACCTTGCATAATTTTAAAGTCCCTAAAGAACTAGCATGTGGACATGTGGGTCCTTACCAATCCTTTAAACTCCCTAATGTAATGTAAACTAAGAAAGTAGCTTCAAAACTATCCTATCTTTGCAACATGTGGGCATGTATGGGCCCTTACAAATTTAAGATGTTTTGAAAAAGCAACTAAGAGGGGCCCTAGGGGGCTTTGTCCTCTCCTAAATATTTTGTTTTTAAGGGAGATGAAATCTTCCCTCAACCGTTTTTTTGATTCTTAAGATTGCTCTATGGTGTGAGAGAAGAGCATACTCAATGATTGAATTTTGATTTATGGTCCCAATGAAAGTGATTATATATGTGATGGCAAATGATTTTAACTTAACTTTTACAATCAAAACAACCCATCCATGTGGAAAAATGAAAGAAAAAGAGGAGAAATTTGGTTCCTTTTAACCCCCTAAGTTCTTATGTTTTGACTAACCCTTCATGTGGAGAGGGAATCTAAGTGTGGTACATTTACAAATTGCATATAATCAATATTTAGAAGGCTAGGGGCCTCCCAAACATCACAAAAAAATATCACAATGTTGGATTTCTAGACAGATGCGCGGGCCTTAGTTTAGAAAGAGGCGCATGTGGTGCCAACGCGCAGAGAAACAAGGACATGTTGGTGCACTATGTGCAGAATGCGCTGAGAAACACAGTGATTTTGGCGCACATGCTCGGAAGACGCACCTGTGGGCTAGAAAACCCGCACACGTTCTGATACACGTCCGAGAAAATTTTTTTAAATGAAATTCTCATCTTCCAGCTTTGAATTCAGCTCTTTGCAGGTAGGACTGGGCCAGTTATGATCCCTGCAAGGTAAATAAATTAAAAAGAAGTTCTCAAACGACCCAAATAGAGAGGAAATTGATACCTTTCCCCAGTATGGTCGCCAATCTGTTGTATCATTTTCACCACTTGAATGAGAAAAAGATGGACACTTTCAAGTCTAGTTGGGTCTTTTGAATAGGACACAAGTTAGTGCATGATTCAAATGACTCAATCACATGAAATAAGCAAACAACTAAGCTAATAACAATTAAAGAAATGACACTACAATGCATAAGGAAATTAGAACCAAAATCAATCAAACAATTGACCAATATTTATGCCACCAATGGATAGATTGTATTAGTGGGAAAACACCAAAGAGAAAGGGAGACTTATGGGTCCCCTCTTCCTCCAAGGGAGGGCTCTTGAATCCCCTATGTGAGAGCTCTTCTTACAAATGGAAAACTAGAAAGGAAATGGTGAAGAAATCCAAGCTTATTCCCTCAAGAGGTGAGGTGAATAGTTTAATGAAATGATGCTAGTATGCTCCAAGAAAGAAAGAGGTTCCTTGTAGGATAATAGAGGCAACATAACAATACAATGAGATTCTTGAATTCATAGTGCACCCATGGCCTTTTTTTATAGCAAATCTTTGAGGCATTATCCAACCTGTCTTTAGTGTGAACAAGGGACCCTTTAGGGCACCCTTAGGTCTTTTACCAGCCCCCCACTCAGATTCAGCTTGGATTTGAGGGTCAAGTTGACTTGGGAGCTGAACCAAAAGTGGGCGAGGGGCCGAAAAGAACTATAAATGTGCATTTCTCAGGTGTGCACGGCTTTTTGCGTACACAATCACGCATCGAGCGCATGTGCGCTTCTCATGCGTTCTTGACTTGAGCATGTGCACACGCTTCCTTTGTATTCTAAGCACATGTCAATTTTATAACCAGTTGTATAATTTGTGTGTCCTTTGGAAATGTGTTTTTGGGGATATGAATGAACTAATAGGTGTTTGGAGATGTTGGATTCCTGTAACCATTTGCGGATGAAATTTCAGGATAACACAACTGACATAATCAGATGTAGTTGATCCGATTTCATATGAGGGACCTCCCTTCAACGACTTGGACAAGAATTTACAGAAGGTATTTCATAAATACCTATAAGTGCGAGGCATCACACCCATCCTATTGAATTAATTATGCAAGTATATGATAAATAAGGAGAGCAAGGAGTATACCAATTGGTTGAAAAATGTCAAGGAATTTGTTGAGAAGTAGAAGTTAGAACTTAAATTACATTTTTGTTTTGGTAGCTAATTATGCATTAGCCAAGGAAAGGGACTAATCAATATTATAATGTAAAGAAGAGGAAAAATGGTTTTATTATTCATGGTACTGTTTAATTCATTGGTGTTGCAAACTCCCCTGCCAAAATTTCCTGAAAACTTTGTTGTATTTAAAGTTTTTTGATACCCCGTGTTCGTAGATATGCAAGGAGAGCAAGGAGTATATCAATTACAACGTAAATGAATTTTTTTGTTTTGGTAGCTAATTATGCATTAGCCAATAAAAGGGACCAGTCAATATGAAATTTTATAGAAGAGGATAATGGTGTCATTATTCATGGTACAATTTAAGTCATTGGTGTCTGCTAACTCCCCTGAAGGTCAATTTCAATGTTGTGGTTTGCAATTTTAGCTGTTGTATTTTCCAGAAATTTGTTGAGAAATAAAATTTAAATGGCATTTTTTTTTGGTAGTTAGTTATGCATAAACAAACAAAAGGAATGATCAATATTAAAGTGTAGAGAAGAGGAGAATGGTGTCATTATTCATTCTACTATTTAATTCGTGTTTCAAACTTTATTGAAGGTCAAAGTTTCAACGATGTGGTTTGCCATTTTAACTACTAGCATTTCTAGAAAACTGCATGTACTTAAGTTTTTTCGATAATGTTTACCATTCTACCTGTCAATTTGGTTTTGCTTGAAATGATTCAACTTCATTTTGCAAGCTATATTGTAGGATACTTTGATAGCTACCTTTCAAACATAGTTTTTGAAAGTGTTCTCTCAAAATTTTGATACATGCCAAAGCTATTGATGATCTAGTGTACAATAGATATAGATTGGTTTTTTTTTCTAGCACATTGCTTCAAGTTTTTTTTTTTTTAATTTTCAGGAAGGCTTTGTGATATTTGAGCCATCTCGTGGCTATTAGAATCTCAGTAATAAGACAGGTATTTAGAAGCCTTGTGCATTATCATATGAACTCGCATTTACATCTGGTTAAACCTTTATGATAAGATGGAAGTGAAGGATCAGATCATGTCACTGAGAGGGGGGGGTGAATCAGTGACTCAATAATTTTTCAATTTTTCTTTTGTTAATGAAAACAAAAATTTTAACACAATATTTATCGTGGAACCCAATTGGGAAAACCACAAACAGTTTTCTATTAACTGCAAAATTTTGTTTTACATGTTACATAGTCAGAAGATGTTCTTCATTTAGATCAACACCAACTGATCAAGATGCACCCACACCCTTGTTCACCAACACCAACTGGTAGGAGGCTTTGACCTCTTGTTTAGTCATCTACAACTGAAAAGGAAGCACCAACTCCCTTGCAGGCACCAACCTTCCCTTGCACCACCCAACCACCCTTATTTTTCAAATTTGGAAAACTTTTGTATCATGTCTTCACTGCATCTCTCTCTGCTTCTGTGATTTAATATATCTTCTGATTCGGACTGCAGAGACACTTTCTTCTCACCACTCTTTCTAATTTATATAATCTTCAAAAGGACGTGAGTTATAACGCATTGTGTCCTTCCGTTTGGATCATCATACCTCTTCATTTAACTTAACCATAATCACTGCAACTACTGCAAAAATCGAGTTCTATTGAGGCACTTCCTTCAAACCATTACATATGATCGATAACGCAAAACCACAGGATTATTAACTTAAGTGATGTATAATCTTTTACTTTTAATTCTCTTATTCCATATAACCACGGGTGGTGACCAGGCGTTCAGTCAAGCGAGTGCGTGATCACTTATCAGAATCAATGGTCATGTTTTAATCTCCTGATTAGATGGATGGTTCTCATTTACTTCGGGACTGCGGCTATTCCACTTACGCTATCCTTCCACTGTACTAGATAAATGGTCGAGAATGCTCCCAAAGTGTTCTTCAGATCGGACGACTCATGTCCACTTCAGGACTTCAACCTTTGGGACTTCAGGACTTAGATCATTTTCTGGTGGTGAAACACCTGAAGTAAAACTCCTAGAGTGACATAACTTGTTGGCATCACTTGATGACATGGAACTGGCTGAGTGGATGCCACATGTCACTCAGATTTGTGATTTACATGTACCTAAAATGTCAATTTCATCTTGACACTTTTCATTATCTGACTGCGTCCTTGCAGACATGGTCTACTGACGTAGATCTCCCGATGTGGCACATATTATTCTCCTTGATCTAACGGTCATGATACTTCCGAAGTGTTCCTATGATGAGATGAATCAATTTTACTTCAGGATTTCGGCCTTTGGGACTTCGGGAATTCGATTTCTCCACTTCCCAGTTCTCTCGAAGTGAGATTCCTCGAAGTGTAACCTCCTCACAACTTTTAACCCGAAATGAATGTTGTTCGTTGATCATGATCTTAGATCGATGGCTTGATCTGTCTACGATGTTGCTTTGCGTTGGTTTAAATCCAATAGCTCTTCTTCTTTTCTTATCCTATCCTTCCACTTTAAAGTGATCCAACGACTATCGGGAATTCGGGTATTTGAAATCTCAACCCTTTTGCCTTACTTATCCTATCCTTCCACTTAAAGTGATCCAATGACTATCGAAAATTCGGGTATTCGAGATCTCAACTCTTTTGCCTTTCTTATCCTATCCTTCCACGCAACTTGATCCATCCGTCGAGAATGGTCCCAGAGTATATCAGGGATGATTGTGGGGTCCCAACTAGCACGACGTTTAAAACTATCATCGAGCTCCACAATGGAAAACTTCTCGTTGGTAGTGGAACTAATTCCAATCGTAGATCTATTTGGCAGGTGACGATCTACAATCTAGACTAATTGTGGGGTTGGAATTAGCACGTTGTTTAATTATCCCTTCGCGCTCTGCAATCAATCCCTACTCTTGATCTGCGCTTGCATATTCGACGATCATGACTTAATCTAATTTTTTGGTGAATCAACCATAGTCATCGATCTTTGAATCCATAAGATCTGACGGTCTAGAATAATTGCGGGATTGGAAATAACACGTTGTTTAATTCTCCTTTCGCTCTTCTCAATCTATCCTTCCCATTGATCTGGTGCTTGCGTATCAATGATCTTGATTTGATCTGATCATTGACTAGTCCAGCAATGATCCTTCTCTTGTAATCTGATGGTATAGATTGATTGTGGGATTGGGAATAACATGTTTTTTAATTATCCTTTTTCTCTTCACAATCCATCCCTGCCATTGATCTAGCACTTTCGTATCCAACAGTCCTGACTTGATCTAATCATGTTTCTACAATTTTCTTTCCCTTCTGAGTTTCATCGTGTCATCTCTTCTGAGCTATGATCTTCATTCGCTAACCCTCCTTAGCTTTAATATCTGTATACTGTCCTATTGTTTGACATCAATGACAACACATTAATGACACTATGTCCAACAATCTCCCCCTTTGTCATTGATGGCAACACACCAACTTCATACACAATCTCCCCCTATGATGATGATTCTCTCCTCTGAAATTACTCTCCCCCTTTGACATCAATGGAAAATGGTTGCTTCCCCTATGGTAAAGCTATGTTTGTCTGTATACTTCTGACCAGAATCTAAACTCTGGTAACTCCTCCTGTAGTCATACTTTTCCTGTCATAACTGAATGACTCCTTCTGACTTTGATTGTTGTCTCCCCCTGAATTGGTGCCAATTGATGAGTTATTTTCTTGAGAGATTAGATTGGAAGAGGGATTACTCCCAATATTTGCCTGAGATATTCAAATACATCTCCGCTTAAGGGTTTTGTGAAAATATCTGCCACATGTTCTTATGTTGGGACATATTCCAATTTAATGTTCTTATTTTCATTCTAATCTCTTAGATAGTGGTATTTTATGGGAATGTGTTTTGATTTGGAGTGTTGGACAGGGTTCTTTGAGAGACTTATAGCGCTTGTATTATCACAATATATAGTAGTAGGTTCTTCAAATACCATTTTGATGCCTTGTAAGGTTTGTTTCATCCATTCCACTTGTGTGCACCATTCTGATGCTGCAATTACTCAGCTTCAGTGCTAGACAGAGAAATTGAGGACTATTTCTTGCTTATCCAAGTTACCAATTATTCTCCCCAAAAGAATGCTCCTCTACTTGTACTTTTTCTGTCATCTACACAACCTACCCAATCTGCATCTGAATAGGCTTTTAAATTGAATGAATCATTGCTAGGGTACCACAAACCAAGATCTATGGTTCCTTTCAAATACCTAAAGATTCTTTTCATAGCTTGAACATGGCTCTCTTTTGGTGCTGCTTGGAATCTAGCCACCATCCCAACAGCTTGCTTGACATCAGGTCTGGAAGCTATTACATAGAATAAACTCGAAATCATTGATCTGTAGTGTTTTGGATCTATAACTTTGGACTCATCTTCCTTGCTTAGTTTGCATCCAAATGTCATAGGTGTACTAACAAGTTTGCAATCCTCTAACTGGAATGTTTTAATCATATCTTTAACATATTTAGACTAATGGATAAAGAATCTTCTTTTGGACTGTATTATTTGTAACCCAAGAAAGAAATTCAGTTCACCAAGCAAGGACATTTCAAATTCTTGTTGCATCCTTCTAGCAAAGTCCTTACTCATTGTTTCATCATCACTGCCAAATATAATATCACCAACATATACTTCCACAATAATCATGTTATTACCAATAATTTTACAATAAATATTGTTGTATGTTGATCTTCTTTTGAGGCCTTGTTTTTGTAAATAAGAATCTGGCCTTGCATACCATGCTCTGGGTGCTTGTTTTAGCCCATAGAGTTCTTTCTTTAGTTTACAGACATAGTCTCCTTTGTTAGTTAATTGAAATCCTTCTGGTTTCTCAATATAGAATTCCTCTTCTAAGTCTCCATTGAGAAATGCTGACTTGACATCCATTTGGTATACTTTAAATTTTCTGTAGCTGGAGAAAGTTAAGAACATCCTAATTGCCTCTAATCTGGCCACATGTGAAAATGTTTCTTCATAGTCTACTCCTTCAACCCGAGTATACCCTTTACATACCAATCTAGCTTTGTTCCTAATTACTAGCCCATTCTCATTCATTTTGTTTTTATACACCCATTTAGTTCCAATGACATTTTTATTTTTTGGTCTTGGAACTAGTTCCCAAGTTTGATATTTTTTCAATCTGGTCCAGTTCTTCATTCATAGCATTGGCCCAATTCTCATATTTACATGTCTCTTTGATTGAGCTGGGCTCAATATGTGACAAAAGTGTTATTTTATTCTGATGCAATAGTTGTCTTCTTGTGTGCACTCCATCGCTTTTATTTCCAATAATCAGTTCTTCCAGATGATTCTTTTGAGTCATTCTTGAGGGTGTCTTTGTGTCTCTTCTTGGGGATTCTTCTCTTAACTCTTCTTCTCAAATATCTTCTTTTTCTTCACTAGTATCCATATCATCCTCTTCCCTTTCTTATTTATTCTCTTCTACTTATTCTGCTTGTGTATCAACTGACTCATCATCATCTTCATCTTCACTGTCAAGTATAGTCTCTTGATGTTTGATCCTTATCGTTTTTAAATCATCCACCTTGACATCTGGACTCTCAACAATATTATGTAATCTAAGATTGCAGCATCTGTACTCTTTTTGGTAGAAGCAGATCCAAGAAAGATACCTTCATCAGATCTAGAATCAAATTTTCTGAGATTCTCATCAAGCCTTTTGATGTAGCACTTACTTCCAAATACCTTGAAGTATTTTACCGAATGAGCTCTTCCAAACCATAGTTCATAAGGAGTCTTATTACTATTAATCCTGAGCTGACCTCTGTTCAATATGTATATTGTTGTGCTTACAACTTCCCTCCAATATCCATCGGATAATTTTTCTTCATTGAGCATAGTCCTTGCAGCCTTCTGAACTATTCTATTCCTTCTCTCAGCAATCCCATTTTGTTGAGGTGTTCTGGCAACAGAGAATTGTCTTTTTATTCCATGGGTTTCACAGAAGAGATCAAAATCTTTTGAGGTGAACTCACCACCATTGTCTGATCTAAGACACTTGATTTTTGTCTCTTTTTCATTTTCAACAAGGGTCTTAAAAGCTTTGAATTTGTTAAGTTCTTCTGATTTTTCCTTGAAAAACATACCCAACCCATTCTATTAAAATCATCAATGAACAACATAAAGTAGGACTCTCCTTGCAAACTCTTGGTCCTTGTAGGTCCACATAGGTCGGTGTGAACAAGATCTAAAGGTTTTGAGGTTGAGTATTCTTTTGTTTTGAACCTTATTCTAGTTTTCTTCCCTAGTTTATAGTGTCTACACATAGGATTTGAGGGATTTATGATCTTTGAAAAGTTTCTTACCTCCCCAAGGTTGCTGACTTTCACTAAATTGTCAAAATTAATGTGCCCCAACCTTCTATTCCATAGACAACTTTCATCTACTAAATTTATATGAAACTCCTCATTCAATTTTGTATTTAGTATATATACACTCTCGAGAGTAGTAGGAGTAGTACCAACCAATTTTCTTGAGTCTTCTCTCATAATCTCACATTTCTGGGAATCAAAGATGAAAAAATGCCCCTGATCACAGGTTTGGCTGACACTTAATAGGCTAGGTTTCATTTTTTCGACAAGCAGTGCATTCTTGGCTTTGTCTTTTCCCAAACTCACAGTGCCTTTCCCAAGTATGTTACCTGAAGCATTGTCACCAAATGTAACTTTACCCTTTTGTTTCTTTAAGTTAAAAAACTTGTCCTTGTTTCCTGTCATATGTTTTGAGCACCCATTGTCAACATACCAACGATCTTCTTTATCTTGGGATTTTAAGGCAATAAGACATTCCTCCTTTGATGTTTCTTCTTTCCAAAGCTTCTTTTGCTCTCTAATGAACTTTTGTTTTTCTGAGACTTCCATTAATCTGCAATTACTGGCTTTATGTCCATAATTATGACATCTGAATTATTTTGGGTTCCCTTCTTTTAGAGGTGCAAAGGAGTTATAATTTATGCTTTTAACTTGATTTACTGTTTGGTTATTATTAAGGTTATAGTTATTAACCCACAATTTTTTCCTTCCATGTGCTCTACAATTCATAGCTTTGTGTCCAAAATTAGAGCATGCAAAGAAATAACCAACAAAAATGTGAGGATACCTGTTTTGATAAACCTTCTTTGGAGTTGTCTTATATTCCTTCTTCATAGATGGAAGTAGTCCTCTGGAGTTCTGATCATTACTTGTCTTTTCTTCATCTTTCTTCTTGAATGTACTGAGAAGAGCAGCTGCATAAGATTTTGAGTTAACTTGGTTTTATTTTTGAGAATAACCTACTCCATTTTTGTTACCTGAATCCCTTTCTGTGGTAATAATCTTATCTAAGATTTTAAAGCTATTTTCATATCTTGTTTGAATAAGTTTCGTATCAAGTTTTTTTCTTAGGTGGACTAATTTTGCCTCCATCTTTCACAGGTTATTTGTTTCTCTTTAAGAGACTTCTCTAGAATTTCTTCCATCCTATTTGCTTCTAGGATTTGGTTTTTTAGGTTGCTCATGAGTTTTTCCATCTCTTTTTCTTTCTATTCATGTTTTTCCTTTTGTTCAACTACAAGACTTTTCAGTTGTCTATATCCGGTTTTGTATTTTCTTAATTCATCCAAGGAACTGAGAAGTTATTCTTCCATATTAACCTCTACTTCATCTTTTGACTCTTCCTCATGCTCAATTTCTTCTATCTCATTAGATTCTGCAATACCTAGAAAAAGGACTTCATCATCATCACTGTGACTAGATTCTGATGAACTGTTGTTTTCTTCTTTTGATTAAAAATTATTTTTCCCTTTGTAAAACCCTTTTTGTAGTTGGGTTTTTCCTTCTTCTTGTATTGCTTATTTTTGTCTTGTTCATATTCAGGGTCCTCCTTGGGATAGGGACACTTGGCTGCAAAGTGGCCAACCTTGCCACAATTAAAACATTTGAAAGGCAGTTTGCCTTTGTACTTCCCTGATCCTTTCTAAAGTTTTTTAATAAAACTGGCTTCTTCTACATTAGATTCTTCATGATGGTTGGGTTGAGGTTTTTGCTTCTGATTTTTTGTTTTCTTGAGCACCTTGAATGTTGCCTCTTCTTTTGGAAGGCTCTCATGTCCTAATCTTAACTCATAGGCTATGAACATTCTATAGAATTCATCCATGATGAGTTTATCTAGATTTTTTCGATCTTCAAGAGTGGACACTTTAGGATTGTATAGAATAGGTAGTGTTCTTAGTATTTTTTCAACTAACTCATTGTTTGACACTTCTACTCCAAAACCTCTAATTGTATTAATAATATTATCAACTCTTTCGAAGTACTCTGATATATTTTCTTCATCCTTCATTTTTAGACTATCATATTGTACTTTGAGAGTCTGAAGTTTGGCCCTTTTTACCTTGGAATCTCCTGCATATATAGTTTCCAATTTATCCCAGAGTTGTTTTTCATTATTACAATTTAGTACTTTAGCAAGGATTTTCTTACTCAGTCCAGCTTGTAGTGTGTTTAAAGCCTTTGCATGTTCCCAATTTTTTTTCTTGTCTTCTGCTTCGATGGGAGTGGTTTTTGGAACATCATATCCCTTTTCAACTAATGTCCATACTTCTAGTCCAATGGACATCAGATAGATTTTTGGTGTAACACTCCAGAAGACATAGTATTCACCATCAAATAGGGGGACTTTTGATGACATCTTCGACTACTAATCCATTCTGATGTATATTTATCTTCAAGTGATTTAAACCTTTAGTGAAGAGACTCACTCTAATACCAATTGAAGGATCAGATCATGTCACTGAGAGGGGGGGGTGAATCAATGATTCAATAATTTGTCAATTTTTCTTTTGTTAATGCAAAAAAAAAATTTAACACAATATTTATTGTGGAACGCAATTGGGAAAACCACAAACACTTTTATATTAACTGCAAAAATTTGTTTTACATGTTACATAGATGGAAGATGTTCTTCCTTTTAGATCAAAACCAACTGATCAGGATGCACCCACACCCTTGTTCACCCGCACCAACTGGTAGGAGGCTTCGACCCCCTGTTTAGTCTGCTACGATTGACAAGGAAGCACCAACTCCCCTGCAGGCACCAACCCGCCTTTGCACCACCCAACCACCCTTATTTTATGAATCTGGAAAACTTTTGTATCATGTCTTCACTGCATCTCTCTCTGCTTTTGTGATTTAATATATCTTCTTATTCAGACTGTAAAGACACTTTCTTCTAACCACTCTTTCTCGTTTATATAATATTCAAAATGACACGAGTTATAACACATTGTGTCCTTTCATTTGGACCATCGCACATCTTCATTTAACTTGACCATAATCACTGCAACTACTACAAAAATCAAGTCCTGCTGAGGCACTTCATTCAAACCATTACATATGACTGATAGCACAAAACCACGGGCTTATTGACTTAAGCGATGTATAATATTTTTCTTTTAATTCTCTTATTCCATATAACCACAGGAAGTGACCAGGCACTAGGCCAAGCGAGTACTTGATCACTTATCAGAATCAACAGTCACGTTTTAATCTCTCGAGTAGATGGACGGTTCTCATTTACTTCGGG
>JASDQU010186083.1:917-11617 GCA_032191745.1 Picea mariana | reverse complement strand
CTTTATAAAAATGCTACAAGGGTCTTCTACAATAAATAAACAACATATCAAAAAAATTGCACACTGAAAAAGCCACAATAGATAGATGCTACACCTCCAATCTTCCATAAAGATGCCAATAGGATGTAAAATGAAGCCCAAGGGGAGAGCTCGTCAATCCCCAAATTCCCAACAACCATTACAATGGAGAGAGAGCTCCTCTTTATAGAGTGAGTCTCTTTTCTTGTACAATAAAAAGAAATATTATCCTTCTAACTCCATGACAAGTCAAACAAACAATAAAATATTGTAGTTAGATCTCTCTTCATCCATGGTGGACCATGTCACAACATGTGGACACAACCCTATCAAGGACAACTTGCCCTCCAAAAATAGCAAGTGGTCCACAAGATGCATGTAACCAATCTACATGTGTGAATCCCAAGGCAACCAACTCCATGAATGAATGCGCAAGATGCTAAGTAGTTGGAGTGCTCCACAAGAAATGTAGTCAAATCCCAAAATTTCAAGTGGATCATCTCCACAAGAAAAAGCTAAGAAGATAAGGGCGATTTAGGGTTTTGACCATGCAAAGATTCCATGAAATAATAAAATATACATCTCCAAGAATAGTAAGAAGTGTCTCCACAAGTGTGCCCTGCAAGGATATGCTTGAAAATAGTAATAGGACCAAGTAAATGCATGCAAAAGCCACATGTATGGCCCTCCATTATGCCACATGCCCCTCCATAAAACTCCCCCATAGCCATCTCCGATAAAATAATATATATGCCAAGTCAAAGAGGTGAGGGTGCTCTCCAATGAAGGTCAAATGATGAAAAGTGTAGTTGAAATACCCATGCAATAAGGATGAGAGAGCATCGAGGGGTGCGCCCTAGAAAAATTGTGCCATGTAACTACTTGAACCACCCACAAATAACAAAATACTCTCCAATGAAGTGCACCCTAGGAGAATGTGCCAAGAGTGGTTAGAYATCAATAATAAWATATTACTCCACAACCAAGTCATACAGATGTTCAACCAACCCAAGAGAGTGCACCCTAGAGATCTTAATCTACATAAATTAGATTAATTTAATCATTGAATAGTTAAATGAACCTCAACATGTGTGCACAAAGGTTAATKCTGAAATAAAACCATAGCCCCCCTTCAAATAGCCACCAATTGATTAAATCACCATGAACATCATGTGCCAATGAAGGGTGCACTCTAATCAAGTGTTGTACCATGTAATAAATGATGTTATCCCTTACAAAACCCCACCATGATAACGAAAAAATAGAAAGCCCAACCTCAGGAAAAGGTTAGATCACCATCAAATCATATGTAGTACTCCCCCTTTCTAACTCAAACTTAGGAAATAACATATCAATGAGGGTACTAACATCATGAAACACATTCCACCTGAGGTATTCTCTAGCAAATGTTACATCATTAAGTTATTATCATCTAGGAAAATCCCACAAAGACAACATGAATCATCCCACCATAGTAATATCATAAGAGAAGGGGGCATAACAATGTGCTAACCCCATCCAATCATCAAGTGTGTCCCCCATCACACATCCAACGCATAAGGACCATGTAGAACACCCCAGCCTAGTGACACCAACATCATACATCAATACACCAAGTCATTAGGAAACATCAGCAACATCCTGAAACATCTACCTCCTAACATCATCATCCAACCACTTGGGGGGCTAGAACCATCATCCATATCCAAGATAAGCATATATACCAAACCATCATAATGAGCTAGTATGCTCCACATCCATTAAAAGTGCAACCAAGGGGTGATCAACAAGGCAAGCACATCTGAGAAGACCACCCAACAACAAGCACAATTATCCAACCAAGGAGAAGTGAGACTTCCCCAAACCATAGATCTCCATCAAATGATCCAAGGCCATGAAGAAAAAGGGGCTCTATGAAGATGAATCCCCCCAAGTCTGTCCAAAAGCTCCAAGGAACTAACAATGATCTCCATTAATGTGATGAAAAACACAACGTGGAACCTCATACAATATGAGGTTTAACAGTCTCCAYCTGAAGTCTATGTGAACCCACTCTGAATTGGCCCACGAGGATGAAGAGAGCATGCRTCCAATGATGCAAAGGTTGGACAATACATTTCTAAGCTAAAGATTAATGTGTTAGCGAAGTGCACTAGTACAARTGAATCTAGAAAGGGATGTCATCATTCATCAACCACATAAATGTAGTTGGTGCATTACATAAACCAAAAGGCATTACCAACCATTCGTATAGACATTGCCTCATCTTGAAGGTGGTTTTCTAGGTGTCTTCTTCKTTGATTTGCACCTAGTGGTATCCCCATTTGAGATCTAGTTTGGTAAAGTACTTAGCATGTTGYAGTTGATCCAACAAGTCATCGATTTTAGGCARAGGGTGTCGACTCTTTAGGTGATCTTATTTAGCACTCTGTAGTCAATACACATTCTCCAAGTTCCGTTCTTCTAGTTCACTATGAGAATAGGTGACCCAAAAAGTGAGGTGCTTCGTTGTATGACTCCCTACTCCAATAGTTGCTACAATTGCTTCTTCACTTCATTCATGTCAATTATGGATTGTCTATATAGTCTCGTTGTTGGCAATGGAGAATCATGCAACAATTGTATTTCGTGCTTGACTTACCTCTTAGGTGGTAGCCCTTTAGGCCCTTGGAAAAGTTCTTTGAACGATTGCAACATATTTTCCATTTAGTGTTTTTGCTCTATTGCACACCCCTATAAAAATGCCTTTACTTCTATCGATTCATTTCCTTTATGATTCAATCTCAAGAAGAGAAATGCAAACTCCCTACTTGAGCTAAGCAATTTATTGGCTTGGTTGGCACTTACCAGGAAGATTTTGGATTTTCCTTTGCGCACATTGATGTTGAAGGATTTGCTATCCTTGACTAGGGGGTATTGGTTTAGTAATGATGATCTTCAATTGCTTGAAGAAGTCCCTTTTTAGTTTCCACTTTTACTTTAGGGGGGAGGAAGTTGAGATCACCACTGCATACACCTATCTTGGGGTCTAGTTTTGAGGGCCTAGGTTCGGGTGGAGGTAGGCTCTCCAAGCCCAATTGAATAAGGGGTGTGGGTCCCTCGCTCTTAAAGAGAGAAAATGTTTAAAATGTCATTTTCAAGACATCTCGTCCAAATTGGACCTCATGGACTCCATCATCAAACCCACAATTTTGTAGGTTTAGAGTTATGGGGACCAAGCCTTCTCAAGTTAGATTGTGTTTTATGTTGAAAGAGTTCAGACCCTCTTGCTTTGCTGCATCATCAGATGCAAGAGGATGGTCCTGTAGCCCATTGTCTAGGCAGAGTTTGTGGCACACCCTTTTGGGATTGAGATTGTCTTCAAACTGGTAGAGATGCTGTATCGCCTTTGGAGATATATTGACTTGACAATAGGTAGAGACCGGTACCTGTATCTTGCTTATAGATCTTCAAAGTTCATCACCTAGTTTGCACCCCCACTTGAGAGAGCGCAGTACTAATTTTTAAAGGTTTCATGTTTCCTTTAGTTAGCTAGTATATCGATAGGTTGCCATCCCTTGTTTCGATACTCTTTAGATGCTCTTGGCCACCTCCTGCCTAACAAGCAGGAGATGAATGGGATTATTAGGTAAGATATATATAGGTAGTACATCTAGGTCTCTTAGATCACCCCCCTTAGGGGGTTGAGACTCAAGATTGCTTTTTATGTAGAGCACTTCTTGGAGCTTAGAGATAGCCTCATAATGCGAGCTCTTACACGCTTTGGCACTTAATGCTTGGGCAAGATATGTATAGGCAATACATCTAGGTGATCACCCCCCTCAGGGGTTTAAGACTCGAGATTGCTTTTTATGTAGAGCACTTATTGGAGCTTAGAGATGGCCTCATAATGTGAGCTCTTACATGCTTTGGCACTTGATGCTTGGGCTTAGGATCCCCCTAGGCTGAGTGGGCTCTAATCAATGTTGGGTGGAAGTTGAGCACCAAATACCATGGGAGGATAGATTATGCCAAATCTACCATAGATAGGAGACAGAGACGAAGAGGCACTTTATATTCACGTGGTTGGTATCCAAACTAGTAATCCTTGGTGTTATTTCATAGAGGCACTCAGGCTTAGAGCTCACATCGAACATACTCAAAGGATTGCATTTTTCTTCTTGGTGGTCCTAGTGGATAGGGGCACCAAGAGTTAGGCAGAGTGCAGTGCCATTCAACCCCCTACTTTATCATATCCTGGTAGGTAGCCCAACCCTTGACAGTGAAATCCATGCAGAGTTGGTGTACGAGGTTTCAGGATAATTTATTCCAGAATAGCAGGTATCCCGTCCAACTTTTGACATCGGTTCGCCTTTTCTAGATAGAGAGATCTTCTGGGCTAGAGCCAATTCTTCCAACCATTTTTATATATAAAGATTCTTTCTTTCGACCTTAGATCGTAGGAGAGCTTCCCATTTGACTGCAAAAGAGGACCCCCTCTCCCCTTTGTTTGACGATATGCACTTTGAGCATTGAGGTTCTTTTCCTTGTACTTGGTTCCAAAGCATTGTATTTCTTTTTGGCATTGATATAGTTGTGTTTAGATCATATAGATTATCTTTGATTTTTTGCTTTTACAGGAGTGGTCTTTACACTCCTACTATGTATTGGCACTTATGTACAACCTACTTTTGGTCATTTGTTGGACATTAATAAACTTATGTGAAGATCACATCCCTCTTGCATATGTAAGAGCTTTCACTACACCACATACATCATGTGGCACTGCATTTACCTCCACTTCATTCATGTAGTTTGCACTAATGGAAAATCTGATTTTGCATTGTGCAATAACTTTGAGCTTTACATTGTTATTTATCCATCCCAGTGGGTATGGGTGAGGATTGTCATGAACTTCCAATCCAAGATTACTTATTAGATCCTTTGCTATGAGGTTGGCCTATGAACCAAAGTCAAATAGAACATCCACCTTTGTCTTCTTGAGTTGGACCTTGATATGGAAGAGTTTAGTCATCTCCTTCTCTTCCTTGTGATGGAGGCTGCTCATGTTCACCTCCCTTTTGCATGCAATCTTCTTGTTTACATTTGAGTTTCTCTCTTTGTATTGACACTGTTGTACTCAACAATCCCATTGACCTATTGTTGTGGTCATTTGTTGGACAATAATAAAATTATCTCGTCTTATCTTATCTACTTGGGTTACTCAAATCCATGCTTAGCATGTTCTTCTTCTTGGCCTCCTCCTTGCAGTGTTTTGGATTCAACTTGGGATGTAGCTTCCAATGCTTATCTTCACCATGACCATCAATGATACAATGGTTATAGTGGCTATTGAGATCTTCCTGTGAATCACAAACTCTCCTTGGTCTTCAGAGATTAGCTTGGGAAGGAGGGATTTAAGTTTGGAAGAAATTGATTTAGATATGATCTTATAGGAAGAGTTGTAGAGAGTAACAAGTTTAAAAGAATCAAAGTTGAAACAAACATCTTTGTTTTTGGGAATTAAAGTGAGAAAGGTGTAGTTCTAGGATTTCATCATTTTGCCCAACCTTCTTGATTCTTCCATTGGTTTATGAAGATTTGGTTTGACTATGTGCCACATCTTCTAGTAGAAACCAACATGAAACACATCATGTACATAAGAATTGGTTTTCTTTGGAGAAGAAATAATTATTCTTTTGAAATTGGAGCCACCAATTTGGCATTCATCTCTTTTGTGATTAACTTGGGGAAGTTTATTAGGATTTTTGTTGTGTTATTGGGGAATTTGAGACTAGAGTATGATAGTGGAGACTTAAAGAAGATTTACACTTCCTTGCATATCATTGTGGCCAAACTCAACTCGACAAGGAACTAGGTAAGGCAGAAAAATCAAGAGTTTGACTCATCTCAGGAAAAACTCAGCGAGTACAAAAATATAATTTTGCAGAGTATGAAAAATGAGCAAAACTAGCGTGATTTGGGGGTTTTATAGTAAGATTGGTTTTGTCAAACCAAGTTAAACTTGATTAACTTGAGTTTGACTCTCCCATGTCTTTCCACCATGCTGTTGTTTGTTGTTATAATTCTAGATATTTTGTTGTCGACAATTCTTTGTTGGGTTGTTTGTGATAGAAGGAAGAGTTCCTATATCCTTCTTTTAGCCATTAAATTCTTGATTTTTGTCTCTAAAACACTTCCTCTCTCTTGAGGATTCCGTGCATTTCTTTGGACTCTTAGTCTTTATTTGGAAAGAGTTCTTGTGAGAACCCTTCTTATTACCATGTTTTTTCATATTAGCGATATGTATACCCCTATATTTTTTCGTGTTGGGGTTTTTCTCATACATATTTTTTCATTTCGTACAATATCCATGTCCAAAACCCTATTTGTATTTGGTAACTATGGCTACAACCATGACCAAGGGGATTAGCTTCTCTTCTAAACTCTTGGCCTATTCTAGGTTCAGATGGATGATCAGTCCTTGGCTATATAATTGTATGAGAGGTAGAAGAAATAGGGTCCATATTGACATCAAGCATGTGTATGGTCACTCCTCAACTACAACCATATAGGAGACTTCTCCACAACTTTGAGTCGTGGCATTTAAGTACAAGGGTTATAATACAAGGAAAAATACAGAGATCATTAAGCTCATTGTGGAGCTGTGAGATACTATGGTCCATCAAAGTGGTCTACATAGTGCTCTTTTACCTCTTCTTTGATATCTCTCTACTCTTAGTGGTTGCTCTACTATGGAACATGAAATCTTTACAATAGACATTGAACCCATTTCCCTCCTTTCGACTAGTGTTTTAACATCCTTCCTTCATCATTAGGGTTAAAGTTTTCGATTCTCACGATGCTTCTAAAAGTCTAGTGGATTTCCATATGCTACTAAATCCACATTGGTGAATCATGGTGAGCTTATGTGGTTGCAACATGGACCAGTGGGGAAATAATTGGATAGTTACCTTGCCAAGGACATAACTTTTGCTTACAAACTTTGTTAGAGGCAAAAAAACCATCATTGGAAATCTATTAAACTATAGAATATAGTGAGGACCTCTTGCACAATTGTCCTTGAGGCTAGAGACCCCAGAATTCCACTTCTTTGAACCCCAACTAGAGAATTTTCAGTTTTGGTCCGTCAACATGGTTTCTTTTGAGGTATACATCTCACTAATACAATTTTTTTTGGAGGTATACATCTCACTGATATGAAAAAGGGGGAAAATGTGTTATGATAGAAAAAATATGGTACAATACAAAACAAAAAGTTTTGATATGGAAAAATTACTGTACAATACAGAGAAATAAGTTATGATATGGAAAAATAATGGATACAACAAAAATATGGAAGGATACAGGTATGGTACCATATGATAAATGATATTGTGACTATATCGTACATATATCAAATTGAATAATACAGTCACATTGTGTTTTCATTGTATTTTTGTACTTGAAATGGACGTACAACCCTATTTTGTAACTTTGATACAAATTTAAATTATATATTATATTATCAAAATTTATAACTTTTTTTTATAGAGAAGGAAGCCACCTTTTTATTTTGGACAGTAAACCATAAAAATTTATGTCACATCTCGTGCAAATGTAGTAGCTACGGTTGAGGTTGCTCATACTAAGGATACACATGAGTATGCAAACCAATATAATTGGGCCTATTTAACAAGGGTGGACCAAACACAAATGCTTGAAGGCTACAACAATAGCCCCAACTGACAAATCCCATTCAGGGGAGGAACATGTTTGCTAGGATTTGAACCTAGGTCTTCAACACAACCACTCCAAGTTGCCACTAGACCGCAACCCAATGGACTATCAAAATTTATAAGTTATATAACATAATAATTATACCAATTTATAGTATAACAATTATAATTATATCATTATTATTCTATTAATCTTTGAAATTTTAAACAAAAGTGAGCTTTAAACAGAAAAATGAATAAAATTCAAAATTATATATGATACATTATGATATGATCAATGAAATTTGCGAGATTTGGCAAAGCTATATGTGTGCACTTGAACTTTGGCTAGTTTCAAATTTGAATTTTTGCTTGAAATTTGGCAATTGCTGTTATTTAGCTCCTTAGGTACACATGGCAACAAGATTGGACTCTGATTCATTGTCATGTGGCTTGGATTAACGAGATGTAGGCAGTGGATCATCCACAACTAGCGGGCCCCAATCATCTCCCTCTTGCTCCTACACACGAGGCTCCTAAAAAATGGGCAGAGGCATAGATGGCACCTTGTCGATGATTGGAGGATTAGGGGGTTCATCATGTTGGCCACATGGCCAACTTCGTCGATGCTTCTTCTCCCACATGCTTGTCGACCAACTTGGTGGCAAAGTATATGCCATCTCGTTGACCAACTTAGTGCAGGGTTGGTGATGGCTTGTCCATTGCTTGGACAATTGAGAAGGCAATAGAGAATGATATTTGTATTGTTCCAATGAGACCCAACTCATAGTGCATGGGGCCTTACCCCGGTGCTTCAGTAACCACCAAAGATGCTAAACGTTTAACGTGTGTTTCCACTTGTGCTATGATTTGCAAATGAGATATTCACCATAACAAAATTTTATTAGTACAAATAAAGGAAACACTAAACTCCTGATTGTTAAATACAATTTGATTTCTAGCTTAGGAAAAGCTAGAAAAAATTTCAATTCTGAGCATATGTTAGGGATTTTTAAAACCCGCCATTCATAATCTCTTGTTCCCAGAGCCATCTTCCATGATAACTAGGAACTTGAGAAATGCTTACACAAGTTTTCGTCTCAGTCCTAGGATTGTCAAGCTTTTTTGGCAGAACTAGAATAAGTACTCAAGGGACTTAGTGCCTTTGAAATAGGCACAAACTAGTGGAACAAGGTTAAAATGTTGAAGCCTTTTCCCCACAACAAGGAAACCTTGCACGAGCAGTTAGGCAAACATAGCCTTTCTTGGCTCCAAAGGCTCTTTTCAAATCACCTTGAGCCAATAAACTTAGATAGCCATGTGTTAACCACAAAGTGAATCCCCCATACCTTTTTCAACCTAAGATCAGTCATCGAGGTCAAGCTTAGCAATTTGTAACCATCAATGGGACTGTACTTGATAAAGGGATTTATGTAGCTCCGAGCCCAGTTTCCACACTAGTTTTTTGATGGCTTAACACTAAGATTAAACAATAGACAGTCAGGGACCAAAGTTTGAATTTTGTCAATTATAAATTCATTTGAGTTATTCCAACAAAAAACTTGTTTTCAATGAGCGAATGAGATCGAGTCCCTAGTTTCTGAAGAAAAAATGTTTTGAAAGGACTTAATGCCTATGCGAAAAAGCTCAAGTGTAGAGAACTAAGGATTTTTGGTGAGGGGATTGCTCTGAGAGAGGATATTAGRTGACCACCACAGGAAAGTGATCATTGATAGAGATTCCAAATCTGAAACTCTCTCAATCTTTACTGACACAAGAATGACAAGARGAGTTTGGAGGGTCAACCCTCTTTGCCCTCCTTTACAATAACATTCACTAGGACAAATGCAATTTCATAGGAGCCTCCATGTTCTGTTCCCTGAATAATCCATTTGGCACATAAGGCAGGGCCTTGTTTGCACACATTAATGACATCAAATTCCTTCTTGATTCTTTGTTGTGAACTGTAAGTAACTTCAAGTTCATAGAGCGGTTAAGTCTTTGGAAGGAGGACATGGACATATCAACGATAAGAAGTGTCATGCCACTAAATGTACCCCAATGTATGTGTTGTCTCCTCAAGTTGGAAGATCACTTGATTTGGCCCTCTTTAGTTTCATTGAAAGCCTAGAAGGTGACACCGAGATTACAACATTGTCTATGCTAACTTCCAAGCAAAGAAGGGAGGAGGAAGCTGGAGATACATTGGTTAAATCATAGAGTGCTCAATATCCTCTGAGATAAGTCTTGTTAGTTTCTGTAGCTCAGAAGGTGTCTCAACATGGGCCTAAGTGTCCTAGGCATGCTGATGGACACATTAACATACCCATATCAACTTATTTATCTTTTGCCTAAGTCTAACTTAGGAGTTCAACAAAATTTTGCTTGAGTGCTTTGTGGGGCCCTGGATAGTGGGGCGCATGGCCTTAGTGTTGCAATTTCAGAACCTAGCACTGGGGTATTAATTCCAGGTCAAAAAAACAAATTTCACTTAATAGTATCACAACTAGGTTACTCAACAAAATATAAGCGGAAGCATTAAAACAACAAAAACCATTCACACATTTGCACACGAGATTTGGGTAAAAAACCCTTGGAAAAACCCTCACGGGAAAACTAGTTCTGTGATGATTTTATTGCTATAAAATCAGGGCTCCTGTCCTGGGATAATGGCCCTTCTGAGGAAATACAACTGGAGCTAATAGCCTAGCCCACTTGGCTTCTATCTCCCTAGCCGATCCCTCCACCCTTTCCTCGGCCCCTGCCTCAGCACACCTGAGTGCTCACTCACTCTTTGTGTACCATCACTATCTTCTAGGGCCCTAACACCCTAACTCGACCCTCTCTGGCAAGCACCACTTAGCTTGCTGCTAGATCACACTTAGATCTCCTTGTCTCTAGCTTAGATGGTGAGAATCACTTGTGATGATGAGAAATGAGGCTCTCTTGGTCTTTTATAAACCCTAGCCTTTCTCTCATTTAATC
>JASDQU010186082.1:20751-37442 GCA_032191745.1 Picea mariana | reverse complement strand
TTACGCTCTTTTCAGGAAGTATGAAGAAGAACGTTCCTTCTTTTCCCACTCCTTCATTGTATCAGAATGGCTCCAAGATGCTCGTTGGGAATGGCTGCAAGGCCCCAAAACTTTCTTACCTAATCCAACAATTGCAACACCACTCTCCAACTTCTCCAGGGAAATATTGGCACAATGAAGAGCTTCACTACAAAGGTTGTTTGTATTTAAGCACATAGTCACAACTTAAATCCACGGTGCTTTCTAAGCTTCATGCTTCACCCATAATTGGGCATTCAGGGTTTACCAAAACCTATGAATGGGTCAAACATTCTTTTTTCTAGGACGGTATGAAACAATATGTTCACACCTTTTTGGTTGAATGTGATTCATATCAATGCAACAAGGGAGAAATGATTAAATCTTCAAGCACACTCAAACCACATCTGATTTCGCTTGCTATTTGGATGGATATTTCTATGGATTTCATTGTTGGCTTACCTAAATCAGGAAATAAGTCAGACATTATGGTGGTAGTTGATCACCTTTCCAAATATTTTCATTTATATGCTCTTCAACACCCATTCGCCACCTCTAAAGTGGCTCAATTTTTCATGGATAATATCTTCAAACTTCATGGCATGCCTCATTCTATTGTCTCTAATCAAGATCCCACTTTCACCAACAATTTTTGGCAAGAATTGTTCAGGCTTCAGGGAACCCAATTGCATCTCATCATTGCCTATCATACCCAAACTAATGGCTAAATTGAAGTTTTCAATAATGTTTGGAAACATATTTGCGTTGTTTTTCATCCGACAAACAAAATAAGTGGGCTCAGTGGTTGCCCCTAGTTGAATGATGGTACAACACATCTTATCATATAGTTACTTGCATGACTCTTTTTGAAGCAGACTACAGATAAAATCCAGTATTGATTCTCTCATACATGCCAGGTGTCTCGAAGGTTTAGGAGGTTGAAAAAAATATTACAATCTGAGAGGCCATTCTCCGTGCCCTCAAAGAAAATTTGGTCATGGCTCAGAATTGCATGAAGCAACAAGAAGATCAGGGTCACTCTAAATGTCAATTTGTTGAAGCAGACTAGGTGTTTCTACATCCAATTAATAAATGACACCCTTACCTAATATGAAGACACTTCAAAGTAAAAAAATGTCATGATTAAGTCATGATCGTTGATCTCAAGGGAAAGTGAAGTGTCACTCAAGGGAGACCAAGGGTTGGAGGAGTTACACATTGGAAATGCATAAAGACAACACTTGGGGGAGAGAGTAAAGGTGAAGAGTCACACATCCTAAGAGAGATTAAGCTTGGAGGAAAGAGGGTAGCAGCAAGGAGGATAGGCATGCATCCCTAAGTAAATTTCAGCATTTATATCAGTTCATACAATGCATATTTGTGAAGGTCGTACAACATTTAATGTTGGTCGTACAACAAGAGGGAGGAACAAAAATCAAGGCAACCATTCAGGGGTAGTTTGGCATGATTTCCAAAGCACCTTGATGTGAGAAATATGTATAGCAGAGGTTTGTACAGAACAACAGTTCTTAGGCACCATTTTCAAGGAAAATTTAGAGTTGGTGCTAACTATATTGGGATGTACATTAGAGGCATGGTTTTCAAGGAATATTTTGGCACTGTTTTAGAGAAGATTATTGTGCAAGGATTCTTAGATAAGTTATGTATTTAATGCTAATATTAATGTTGTTGTAAACTTAAAAATATTTCCTAAAGATCAATAAGACGAATCTCCTTGAACTGGTTTTCCCAAGTTGGGTTTTTGTAAGGGTGTTGCCTAGAAATTTTTGGTGTCAAATGTGTGATGAATGTGTTGTCTATTTTTCATTTTTCCACTGCTATATTTTTCATATTTCTTAGTATTGTATTTTAGCTCATAGTTCCAATTGCATGAAGGTGATTTTCTTGCTTTATTGGTGAATATCTATTGGAGAATGAAATATGTTATGGACTAAGCATTTTAAAGTTTTATTTCTACATGGTATTAGAGCTAGGGCTCTAAATTTAAGTGGGAAACCTTGACACTAGGACAACAATGACTTGCTGGACAATTTTCTTGGAAGAACTATAGGAAAGAAAGGTTCTTTGTCAGTTGGAAAAAGATGATTTCTTGCATCAGATTTGAAGATAGGTTGGAGGGGATATCCAATTACTTGCAGCGAAAGGTAAGAATCACAAGTGTTATCAAGGAGAACAAGTTATGGGAGTTTGAAAATACCATCATGCCAGTACTTGTGACAGATCCCATTTATCTGGACATTCATGAAGTGAAGGAAGCAAAGGCTTAGAGAATCATTTTTGATGGAGTCGGAGACCACCTTGTTCCACATTTGGATGGGAAGAAAAAAACCAAGGACATGTGGAATACACTGAAGAATTTCTATGAGGAAAAGAATGAGAACCGGAAAATGGCTCTCCGGGATAAGCTCCATAGTACTAGGATGGCCAAGGGAGAGAGTGTGGCCTCCTACCTCACCAAAGTTTCACATGTGAAGGATGAGTTGGCAATTGTTAGAGGAGTTATTCCAGACTCAAATTTGGTGTGTATAGACCTCAAAGGAATCACCAAGGAGTGGGAGGTTTTCGTCAAGTGTGTGGTGGGGAGAGAGAAGCTCCATGACTAGAGTAGATTGTGGAATGACTTTACATAGGAGGAGAACTAGGAGGGGTCTCAGGAGAAGGTAGTGGATGTTTCAAATGAGAAGGATGTTTCTCTTGTGGAAAAGAACAAGGAGAAGAACAAAGACATGGGAAAAGTGAAATATTTTTCATGTCATAAGATTGGCCACTACGTTAGTCATGTTGTATTATTGAGAGGGGGGGTGAATCAGTAATAGAGAAATTTAATCCTTTTTAACCATAATATGTAAGTGTTATATTTATTTATGATCAATGTATCATAATACTTCCAACAAGTTGTCTATACTTGGTTGCATCCTCAAATTCATTCCCTTCTTTTGATGTGAGTTTCAAATTCTACTCCAATGGAGTAGAAATTGGACTGCACACAACCATGCCAAAAATTTTCAACAATTCTCTAATGTACTTCTTCTGGGATATGAATAGGTACTTTGGATTTTGAATCACCTCAATTCCCAAAGAGTAGTGAAGATGTCCCAAATATGTCATCTCAAATCCTTTCTTCAACTCTTTCTTTATGGATACAATGTAGTTCTCATTGTTCCCTGTTATCAACATATCATCTACACATACTACAAGATATACAACATTTTTTCCAACTTTCTTGACAAACAAAGTTGGATCGTCAAGATTGAAATTCTTGAAATATAATTTCAGAATATGCGCGGTTAACTTTTCATACCATGCTTGCGGTGTTTGTTTCAATCCATATAAGTATTTGATGAGCTTGCATACCTTATGTTCTTATCCCTTCACAAAAAATCTTTTTGATTGAGACATGGGCACATTATATTTCAAGTCTCCATTCAAGAAAGAAGTCTTCACATCCATTTGATGAATTTTCCATCTATTTTGTGTTCCCATGGAAAATAGAGTGTGGATGGTATCCCATTTTTCTACCAGGGAAAAAATATCCTCATAATAAACACTTATGTTCAAATCATTTTTCCACAAGCTTTAATTTGTTCTTTTCAAGTAAGCCATGTGATCTATACTTTTTCTTGAATACCCACTTGCAACCAATTGGTTTGGTTCCAAATGGATGATCCACCAAGATCCATGTCCCATTCTCAATGAGTGCATCATATTCCTTCTGCATGGATTCTTTCGATTCATCATGAGAATTAGATTCTTTAAATCAAGTTGGTTTAAGGTTACTAGAAAACTTCAACTCACAATCATATGAAACATCCATATCATTTACATCACCTGATTTTGAATTATCTACATTATGTCCATCTTGTTTTGCAGACAATTTGGTTCATGTTTTACTGATCTCATCGAGATGAACAATTTCAAGTGTTTTAGTGAGCCATTTTGGTGGAACTTTCATAGACAGTCGAGGTTTTCCAGCTAATTGAGATGGTTTTGAGTTATCATCAAGCCTCAAATTTTCAATCGTGTTGATCACATCATCCAACCGAACCTCAGGTTTTAATGAAGTGGAAAGAACTTCTTCATGAGGGGAATATGGTGATTCATAAGGAGATTCCAAAGATTGACCCAAGATAGGGATCCCCCCTTCAATATGTGGAATATCATCATCAAATTCATTATATTTTTTTACAAGAGTGAAATTGTCCAGATGATCAAGTTGCCTTTGAACAATTTCATTTTTCTTGGTGGATTCAAGAAATATCACATCTCTAGAAAGGATGAATTTATTGTTTGTATCATCGTAAAGACGGTGCATGTTGGTGCTATTGGATTACCCCAAGAAGATGCAATTTTGACTCCTCACATCAAGTTTGCTTCTTTTCTCCTTAGGAATCAAGGAATAGCAAGGATAAACAAAGACCCTGAGATGCCTCACTGAGGAATGTGTCCATACCACATTTAATAATAATTCATTTTTTTAAGATCATTAGAGAGAAACATGTTTTTCATATAAACTACACATAGAACAGTATCATCCTAAAAAGTCGATTTAACATTCTTTAAAAACATCATGGAACTAACCATATTTAGAAGTGTCTTGTTCATTCGTTCATCCACACCATTTTGTTGGGGATTGTATGGAACTATTGTTTGATGTTTTATCCCATGTTGGTGAAGGTACCTTTCAAATTCATTGTATGTATATTCTCTTCCATTATCGGTGCAAAGAGAGGCAATACGAGACTCAACTTTATTTTGAATCCATACATGCAAATTTTTAAATGTTTCAAAAGCTTGTGATTTATATTTCAATAAATATACCAATACATTTTGTTGTAATCCTCAATAAAAGTCATGATATATTTGTTTCCATTTGCAAAAGGAATATGCATAGGGTCAGACAAATCATAATGAATCAATTCAAGTTTTGTACATGCTCTGGAAGTGGAATCATGAAAGGGTTGTTTTTTGTGTTTCCCAAGGATACAAGCATCACATTGCTTCAATTTCCTAGGAATAGTAGGCAAACTAGAAACACCATTCTTTCTCAACAAACAAAGATTGTCATAATTAATATGGCCAAATCTAACTTCCAAAAACTACTAGATGGAATTATACCTAAGTCATGATGAGAGAGGCATGCAATAGTGTGTGTATCAGAATATGTCCCATTCAACTTAAAAAATCTTCCATCTTCCATTCCAGTATTGACAACCATGTTTTCAGAATCCTTCCTTATCTCAACTTTGCCACCAATCATATGAACAAATGTTCCTTGTTATCTAATGTGCAGAAGGGAAAACAGGTTTCTTTGCAGGTCTAGAAGATAGAGTACATTGTGCAGAAGAAAATCAGGGAGTCCAAAAAACTTAAACCTGATGGTGCCCATTCTCGAAGGTTTTAGACTCGATCTGTATGCAAAGTACACTACGCCATCTACATTTTCATCGAAGTCTTCGAAGAAATATCTTTGAAACATCATGTGAGAGGTTGCACCTATGTCAAAAAGACATGCATATCCCCAAGAATCAAATGAACTATTAAATAGATATTCAACTACTCATATATTGCAATGGGAAACAACATAATGAACAGGTGCTTTACATTTTTCTAGTATTAGAGTTCTATATTATCTCCGACTCTATCTTTATTTTTTGATATTCTCCCATGGAACTCTATAGTCAGTGGCTTCATGTGACCCATTCATTCTGTAATGGGTACAATGAAGGTAAATTTTTTTATGGGGATTATGTAAATCCCCCTACCTCTGAGCTTCTTTCTGCATCCTTTCATTTCTTACTTGATAACAAGAAATATGCTCAAGTATTTACAAACAAATATCTTTATCTCTAATTTTTCTCCCATCTCGAAGCAGTCCAGAATACTCGAAAAAAATGTCAAGATTATTCCATTTTCCATGTTTCTTCTCATGCTTTCTCTTCCCTCAGGTTTTCATAAACTAAAATTCTCAAAAGGAAAAAATGTGTTAATATGAACTTCAAAACTGTTCGTAAAAGTGGAAATGTGTGTCAACTCTTCATTTGCTAGTGAAATAACTTTGTATCAAAGCCAAATATGGAATAGTACCTTGGTGGATTATGCAGAGTTGGATTTTGAGATCGTGTTCTCTCTTATAAGGGGAAAAATATGACACCCAAGACCTTCCTACTTCACTTGCACAGTGCCTTGAAGACAAAGCCACTCTGGTCCACTAAAATTTTCAACCACACCAATGGTGAAAACTTAAATTTGAGGGTGAGGTACACTAGACGTGTGACAAATGGTCAACTAATCCCTAAGATTGATGGGTGAGGGTTTGCATCCATATTCAATTCCTTGCCAAGAACAATATAACCCATATATCACTATTCAATGATCTCAAAATCATGGCCACAGACTCAAATTCATGGGCTCAAAATCATAGGTGTAATCTCTGGTGTGCCACAAGAGGAACACAAAATCGTTGCAAAAGATGTGGGGTTTGACATCAGGTTCACAAGTTATAAGAGGAACATATACAAAGTGCACACATAAATCATGTGATGAAAGCTAGACAGTGAACTGGAGTGAGGTCAAGATAAACTAAGGTTACTGTCTAGAATTGTTTAGGTTTATGGTAAGTGAGTTAGGCCATCTATGTCTATTAGTATTTGCAGAGTGCAGGAAAATTTCTTTAGAGACAACAAACTGGTGAGAAAGGAAATAGAACCAACATAGTGAACCAACTTTATTCTTATCAATGGAACAGAGAGAACGTTGAGGGATGTGAAGAATAATAGTGAAGCTAGTGTAGGGTTGTGTTGAGGGCATGAACTAACTCTCAACTCACGTGAAATGTTTGTTCGCCAAGTTAGTTCGAGAGATTACAATTAGTTAGGGTTTGGTAAACGTGAGAGTGTTTCCAGAAGCTCAACGTACATAGGAGATGGAGAGGTATCTTAGGGTAAGATGCAGAGAATAAACCAAAGTTGAGAGGGCAGAGAGATAGGTAGGACAAGAGAGGCATTTTTTGCATGCTAGGAGAAGGAAACACTAAGGGAAATAATTATAGACTTAACCATGATTTGATACTACTATTGGACACACATTTTAGATAAGCATGTAATACACATTTTATTAATCGATATGATACACATATATACACATTCTGGTGACCTTTGGATTCATATTCCAAGGTCTCTTGGACTCTCTGTCAGGATAGGATTGGGAAGAAAAGTAACTCGAAACTGATGTGCTTTGAATTAGAATCATGGGTTATTAAATACAACAATAAATGATTCTTGGTCTTCCATAACTAAAGACATTTCCTATCACCTACAACTTTTCATATTTACAATATTGTTACAACACAACCACAAAGGATTACATGTCCAACAAAATATAATCATGATTATATATGTGTTAAATGAAATGGAAAGTGATTGTTCGTGTGCATTGATCACATTGGAAATATTAATAATATATCAATATAAATATAAACAAGATTATATATTTGTTAGGTTAAATAGAAAGTGGTTGTGTTCTTCTTGTGCACTAATCACATTGAAAATATCTAGTAATACAATACAAAGGAATATATATTTAAAAATGAAATTTGATCATATATATTTAATAATTACATCAACATTACCATTTATATGGTGCCCTTCAAAAAAATGGTGTAAGGGGAACTTTGATCATATATATTGAATATTTACATCAACATTCCATTTCTATGCTATCCTTGAAGCAAATGGGGTAAGGGATCCACCTCATGAGAATTCATGGAGAAACATATTATTCGTTTCTAATTGATAGAAATAAATTCCCTCTAAATGCCAATTCCAACGAGATGGGATTGCTCTTGGATTTCAAAGACAACATGGGGAAATTTTCATTATTTTGTTACTCATATTGAAATAGCTATCAAATCTACATATTAACCAAAGGGTGGAGTCGATTCGTGAATTATATGAAATCAACTAACTTGATTTGCAAATAATTTAAGCGTAAATTGTCTTAACTTAAAGTATAAAAAGGGGAATCGAGTAAAAATAGGGGATATCTATTAAAAATAGGGGTTATTTTTGGGAAATATATATTGGGAGGGGGCTTCAATAAAACAATTTTGGGAAGTCTTTTTAAATATCTAGTGAAATTAGGTGTATTATTTAATATCCCATGAATGTAGGTGTTATGTCATAGGTTCACTAAGTGGATAGCTCGTGCTTTACATCAGTTGGAGACATGGGTCGTTTCTTATAGCAAGTTTTTCCTCATCCCATGAAACTTTCTTAGAGGGATTTTCCATTTCCCTATGCAGATTTGAAGTCCCTTGTTGTGCTTTCCAGAGCAAAAAAATAATATTTTTCCACATATACATGCCCTACCAGTTAGACAACATGCATATACGCAAGTTGCACCATTACAACTCACGTACATCATTTTTTGTGCTCAAAATTAAAAATTGTGTCGGGTTTCCATGTCACGTCACAAGATCCATGATCCTTGACCTTCCCTATATTGGAAACGTTCTCACTCATCCCTTTAGTTCCATTTGAAGGATATCAATTGGGCCATATCCAAACCATGGAAGGGAGAGAATTCAACTTTTGAGAGAAAAGATACTCTGGAGAAATTTCGCTTCATATTGAGTTTGCATCCCTTTATCCTTGAAAGTATGAACACATTGTCCAACCCCAAAACTCTTCCTTATTTGATAGAGAACCTCATTGTCTCCATTATATGATTTTTCCTTTGGTGGAGGATTGAAGTGGTAGAGGCCTAGCTAGAGGGACTTAGTTTCTCGATTCCGATAGGTGTCAACACAAAAGTTTGTCACTTATACAGTTATGTTGATCATTTTTAATAGAAATACTCTTTTCTCATCCAATTGATATCTTGCAAATATTTGAATTGTTATTCCATGGGTGTATTTGTTATGCATGTTAATGTATTATGTTATTTTATATGCTAACATTATATATTATCACCATATGCTTGCATATCTTGGTTGTTGAGGACAAGTTGCAAGTATAAATATTTGAGTTACGTGCTCAACGGTGGTCTTCATTGAACATCCAGACGAGGTAGGCTCTTGATATTGTCTTTTTAGCATTTCTTTTATATAGCATACTTTGGATTAGAGTTGATTTATGAGTGTCATTTTGTCTATTTTGGTTTACCCCATGCCATAAAGTGATTTTCCTCGTAACAGAATTGGTGACCATATTAGGGATTGATCTTCTGTTTTGGGGTTTTAAGTGTTTTTCTCCTTGAATTGTTCTCTATTATCCTGAGTTTCCTTCTCGCTTAATTGCTTGACAACCTATTTTTACTTTCCATTTGAATTTTCTTGGCTTAATCCTTTCCCTAGCAATGTTTTACTAAATACACGTGGGTTTTCCCTTGACAGATGCGTACATACGTGAGTTATCCTTCTATATAACGTACACATACATATGCGTATGTATGGCTAAGTTTGGTGTTGGCTAGGGGAGTTTTGATGGTTGTTGAGTCTTCTTGGGTCTCTGTCCTAACTGTTGAGTGCTTGCAGAGTGATAGGAAAACTTCTTATTGTTGAATTTCTGGGAAGTATTCTTTCTTATCATCTTTTTCATTGGTTTTCCTTGCATATTGGTCTGAGTGTTTGCTTGCTTCTTGGTATCTTGCTTGGCTTGTCTCTTTTTTCTTGTAGTAGGATATGTATATCAAGCTTTTATTTAGTCTTTGCATTTTTATTTCTTTATATTGAAAATACAAAAAACAATTACTCATTTTTCATTATGGCATTTGCTCTTTCGGTTATTTAGTATTGATCTTGACATATATGGAAGGATTGCATCTTATTGAAATTGTAGAATTGCATTGAAAGTTGGATTTGAAAAGCTTACCATATTTTGAGAATTTTAAATTAGGACTTAGCACTATGTTCATATTCATTTCTTTTATATGATGAGTCATAATATCATCATTTTCATGACCACATATCTTGAGTAAACAAATCCATTAAAAGGAATGTTGATTAATTAAAATTGATTAGAAACAATTTTATTTTTCAGAGTACACAAACAAGCATAGGATATAGGGCCTTGGAATATGATTTTGTGAGCAAAATTCTCCAAGGATATTAACTTGAACATATGTATTTAACCAGGGAGTGGAGAAATCCATTGTGTAATTAGTGACATCAAGACGCTTCACTCACACTGAAGTTAAGAACGATGTCGTGTGAAGTTGGTTGCATAGATATCCCTCTAATACCTTCTTCGTGTCAGATATATTTCTGGGTATCTATTCATATTTGGGGGTCTTTATAGTACCTTTACCTCCGTGAGAGGCGATGCTTTCAAGATTTCAGTCTTTGTTACCCTACCCATATGGTGGACTTGACTTACGACTGTTCACCTGCGCATTGGTTATATCATGGTGGCTTTAGTTGTTTGACATAGGTAGCCACATAGGTTACTTGCAGGGGTTATTTTGCAGGTACCTTGATTCAGATAAGGGTCAAACAACACACAACCTTTATGGAGGATTACCTCTCCAGGGGGATCTGACCGACTGCATTGTTAAGTCCATGAGGGACCTATAAATTATTATGATACCTCCAATATTTTGAAGGGATTCACAGGACCCTCTTGGGCGAGGCATGCCTACTCTAGTGAGGGAAGCCCCTTTTCAGCCATTGTATCTTGTTTGTGTAAATTAGCCTTTTTTTCTTTACTTTGGTGTGCTCTTTGATCATTAATTGGCCTTAGTATTTTGTATTCCATCGTGAGTTCTCATTTCTATGGTTAGTGGAGCCCCCTTGACTCCCTCAGTTAGTGCTACCCATCCATGGTCTTTGCTCAGTCCATGGGGACAAATCCTTTTGTATTTCCAAGTGGTACATTGAATCATAGTACTCAGCCAATACCTTGGGCCTCTAATCCTTTCTCTTTTGGTAAGGCATACATGACTTCACACTTGTCATTCTTGGGTGCATCTTCTTATGTGAATCCTAGTTTTGGGTCTAGGGGCATCATACCTCCTTTTTCTCCCTTTTCATTTGGTGGGGCTCATATCCCTCAACAAACTCCCATGGTTGGATTTTGGAACCCTCCTTCCTCTGGACCCAATCCTAGCTTCATTTTTCCAGGAGAAAGTTCTCAAATGGGAGGTCTTTCTACTTATTACATCATGCCCATCTATCCTTCTTCCATTATGTTAGTTCCTATGAATTATTTTCTCATGGCATACCACCTTCTGTCCTCTGTTGTTTCATCCAGGGGGAGTTAGTTTTATATAATGGGAAACTCCTTTCATAGAGTTCCTTCATCTGGAGGCAACATATATCCTCACCTGAGTAACCCTTTTCATGTCACTTTCTCTTCACAAGTGGCTTCCTTGGTGATGATGCCCTTACAACCCTTTATGAATCAGTTTGGAGGAGGATACCATCCTACTGGATAGTGCCATGGTGTATACTAGAACCCTTCTTGGACTACAATATTTCAAAATTAGTCTTTCCCATAACCTTGGTCTCAAATTCTACAACCAGCCACTGCAAGTCATGTTGGAAGCACAACTACAATCACTGCGAGTAATACTTGAATTATATCAGCAACCTCTATCAGTCATGTTGGAGATAGGTCATCAACCTCTGCAATTCATGTTTAAGACCAACAGCCAGTCATTGCATGTCATGTTGGGGGCACAAATATAGTCATTGTTAGTCACATTGCACAAACATCACCAACCTTTGTAAGTCATGTTGGAGATGAGCTACTAGCCTCTGCAAGTCATGCTGGGAGCATGCCACTGACCACTACAAGTCATGTTGGGGGAATTGATACAATTTAGAAGCCTAGACGTATAGGACGTAAGCTCGAGTTCCTATGTATACTTTGTAAAGGAGGTCACCTAACTCGTCTTTTCCCTGTTATTATAGTGGTAAAAGAAGTGCAGTCCTTGTCTGATGACCCTCTGGGTTATGAGTCATCTTTGGTTTGCCAACATTCTAATCCTTCTTTGGTTGATACAACGTTCATGTTGATGCAATCTTCATCTGACACCACTCTTATTTTGGGGGGTGATGCGTATCTTGACCATGTTGTCTCACATCCTATTCAACCAATGGTTAAAGTAGTGGTCATGTCAATGCAATCTTCAGCTGATCCCACTCTTCTTTTAGAGAGTGACAAGTCTAAGGAAGTGAAATTGTCAATGCAATCTTCGGTCAATCCCACTCTCCTTTTGGGGAGTGATGCATATTTCGACCATGTCTTTAGCATTGCTAGTCCTATACCTTCTAAATAAGGGAGCATTCCACTCTCACTGAGTACACTTCCCCCAAGTCCTAGGATGGTTTACTTTGATTTGAATGATCTTGTAGAGCCTCTAATTCCTTCTCTATAAGGATCCTCTACAAGTATTTTATTCTCCTTGGCTTGGAAAGTTTTGGTTTCTCCCAAGCTTGTGTTAGCTACCTGTGATTTTCTAAATTCCGACAGAAGTCTTGCACGGGAGCCTTGGCCTCCCACATGATATGATGCTTAGAACAACACCCCTGAGTCTTGTTTAGGCTCTTTTCCGACTCTCTTAAAAAGAGAAAAGATTGTTGAGTGAAATTGTCTCTTTCACACTCATTAAATGGATTTGAAAGGATGTCTATTTGGTGTAATTTTAACCTTTTTTCAGACCAAGTAGACTGATTTAGAAAAATGAATACTCTAGTCAACATTGGCTAAAAGATTTCTCCTGGGTATTGTTTTATACTTTTTTGGGCCTAGGGGGCTAAATCTATGAAAAGGGACATTCTTTGGAGTTAAGTTGTAATTGCATTCCATTATCTTGCTTGCAGTATTGAGCCTATTTATTTTTCCTGCTTTCACGTTATAATCCTATTACCTCTTGCATCACTAGCAAAGTAGAGCCTCGTTTATAACCTTTGCAACTTGACACCCTGTACCCGAAGAGGAAACATTCCCCCATGTGTCCATGCTCTACATGCACTTCCTTGCATTGAGCATAGGTATGTTCCACTTTTTGGAGCTAGTTTCTTACTCGCAACACTTGTTTCCTATCTTGTATCATAACACTCATTTGCCTATGAAAAAATAAAAAAAGATGGGCAGGAAAAGAAGATTATCTCATATTGGCAGTAGTCATGTCGCCTTTGAACAAAGCGCAAAATTTTGAGTCAATTATCATCCAAAGTTTGGGTTTAGTATGAAATTAGGAAGTTGATCTCATTACTTATAGTTTACTCCGACTAGTTATTCTTCCAGTCCCTATGGAGAGTTCATTGATGCCTCCTACATCATTAAGATTTATCATCAAGTCTATGTTGTCTGAGTTATCCATATGTCTCATGCTCTTGTTCAAAGGAAGTTTATAATCATGTGTCGACCATTTCTCAAAACTCTTGAAATTGCATGTCGACCATACTCTCAGTGTGTCTCAGAATCACATGAAGTTGTAGTCCTACCATGTACCCTGGTCCTACTTTCATTATGGGTAGGTAACCTTGAAGACAACAATCATCATATCCTCATTGGTTGCTAACTGGGGGGTTTCCCTTGTGTTCGATGAAAAGAAATCTATTCACACATTGGGATTCGTGAAGTGTCTTGTATTCCATTATCCTTATTGGTGGTTTCATCTCCTTTGTCAACAATTTTCCTTATTGGCTACTACTAAAAGGGTCTCTTTCATGCACTACTTGCACTTGGGCATGCAAGAGATGCACAGGGTTGTTGGTTCATGAACATCCTATTCATCTGAGTCCCTCCAAATCATCAAGCTACTTCTTTGTACCTCATGTTGACTGATGATATATGCCTTAATTGTCTCCTTTCAGGGGGTCTCCTTACATCAACTTTAGCTCATCTATTATGGAAACGAGACCTAGAGTCCTATGAGTACCTAGAGGCTTGTATTCATTAGTGGTAGGTTCTCCCTCCATCGACAATTGGGAAAACATCAATGTCTCCTGATCAATGGATTCTTCAAGTGTTCAACCTCAACACCCTTATTCACACTTGTAAGAATATACTTAGTGCCTTGATACCTACTTTCATTATCGGTAGGTTGTCTCGTGTTTGTTAACGGTATCCATTAATGACCGGTAATCAAACAAAGTCTCATTTTGTTCGACTTCAACCCCTTTATTCACATGATGTAGACTTGCACCTTTGGCAGATCATGTAGAAGACATTCAGTTTATAGTACCATATTTCCTGATTTGTTTCTCTCGCTCATTGGACCAGTACCTATATGACTTCAGTGATCATGGGAGATCAGATTGTACTCCATTGTATACATATATCTTCAAATTGATTTTGAGATTGGTTTTGTCACACACCCACTACGACATAGTAAATATTTTGCCTTTTCTTGAGGGACAAAATCCCCAAAATCCTACGGGGATTAGAACAAGCTAGCTCTCCCCTTTTTCCACCTCCATGTGATCATTGATCATGATCACAGGCTAAACAACTAGGCACCTTTTCACATTTTGTGACTCAGTGATATAAGCGAGTCAAGTCTTTCGGCTCTGCAAACCTCGAAATGCCAAAATACTGAAGAGGCTTCGATTAGCGATTAGCCCCCTGGGATATGCCTTGGTCCGTATGACCACTTCTCACAAGACCACAGTCTTATTCCCTTCAGAACTTATCAATACGAGAGCCCGACCTCTTGTCAATGGGACTCCTGGATTCCTGATTTCCGATTTTCCGAAGTGGCCTTTGTCACATTAGCCCTCCTGGCTATGCCCTGATCCAAGTGACCACTCCTCATAAGACCTTTGTCCTATTTCTTTCAGGATTTATGAATACAACAGCCCGACCTTTTGTCAACGGGACTCCCAAATTCCTGATTTCTGAAATCCCGATGGACTCTTCCTTTTGATATTTTCCTGAAATCCTGGATTGCTACCATGTGTCCTCCCTCAGATGGACGGTCCTAGTCATTTCATGATTTCACGACTTGTGACCCCCAGTGACACAAATCCTCTGTCAACTCGAATCCCCAATATCTGAAATGACGATGGATTCTTGATCTCCGCCACGTGTCCTCCACAGATGGACGGTCCATATTGTTTCGGGACTTCCATCATGGAGTGTCCCAATCTCTTGTCCTCGAGGCCTCTGAAATCATGAAGTCCAAATCCCCGAAATGGGAAATCTCGCGACACGTATCCTCCCTAGATAGGATGGTCCAAAACTATTTTGGGACTTCCACCATGGAGTGTCTTGATCTCCTGTCCTCGAGACCTTCGAAATCCTGAAGTCCGAAATCCCAAGATGGGTGATCTCGCGACACGTGGCCTCCCTTAATCAGACAGTCCAGATCTATTTCAGGACTTCCACCATGGAGTGTCTCGATCTCTTGTCAACAATACCTTCGAGGTCCCGAAGTCTGAGATCCTGATACCAACTCCTCTTTCGGGACTTTCGCCTATGTTCACAAGGGCTTAACCCTCATGCATCTCCTGATAGATCCAATAGCTGTCAGGTTTTCTAACTAAGATCTGATGGTTCAGATCTGTCCCGCACTGTGCACTCTCCTGCTGCTCCTTGGACGTGAGAAAAAACCAACGGTCCATATACTCCCATGGACCTTGGGGATCTACGGTCCAGATTTCTTCACTACTCATGAAGATAAAGGAAAAGGGTTAAGGCATTTAACACCCTCGTTTCTTCCTCCAATCTAACGGTCATGAATGACCGTAGATCTTCCGACAGGATCTCATCCATCAACCAATACTTATCCCTACGCTGCCCTTTCAGGATTTCAAGAGGATCATTCTTCCTCGTACAGGGTTACTAAGACATGCACCTTCAAATCCTTTTCCAGGTTCTTGGTGAGATTTCCAAGAAGGGTGTCTCTATGGGGAGATCTATCTATTTTATTACCTGAGATGGATAAGGGTATAGATTTCCCGAGAACAGACTTGAAGTTTTAATTAATTCAATATGTGCATATACATATAAATCTATCTATAAAAATAAACCATACGTGGCCCTTCCAATAAAAACATGCAACCACCATTTATGATCAAAACACCACACATACAGTCTTATACTCAAACCATTCATAAACTGCACAGACTATGAGCATACATGTCAGCATATAAATTTCAAGATGCAAGATGATCATAAATGCCAGAATATACATTTCAAGATGCAAGATGTAAAACACTTATCAGAAATAACACCATATGTGATTGCAATTACTGAGAGGGGTGCTCGTTTCCACCCAACCGTAGGCTCAGCGACTCCCAACGGATTTACCACCAGCCACCCCCGAGATGAGACCATGATGCTGCGAGACTGATTCTCTATTTTTCAGTGACCGAGAACAAAGGTTACTCTCATTCTTCTCTACTATCACTCACTCTGTATTTTTCCAAAGTTCTTTTCCTTCTCCTCTTTCCCTCACATCTGCCCCTTGATCCCACACTCTTCCTACCTTTTCTCCTTTTGGCGAGGTTGTGTGTGGCATGATATTCCTTGCGGTGGTCAGGTCTGAGGACTTTACAGATGGGTGGTTCACCCCCATCCCTCATTACTCATGAGGAGCCCTTTACCTACCAACCTGGCGAGTCATTTAATTTGGGTCCAACGAGCCGCTCTTGGTTCTCCGGGCCAGTGAAGTCCAAATATGGTATTGGTTTCAGTGAAGTTAAT
>JASDQU010186082.1:0-20651 GCA_032191745.1 Picea mariana | reverse complement strand
ATTCTTCTATAGTGAGTTGTCCTAGTTTGAGTTCATAAAAAGCTTTAGTCTTTTTGTTGAAATATTTTTCCGATAGATACTTCTTCCGGAAGTATTTCTCAAACCATTCCCAAGACAGGTCCTCTTTGCGAACCCCTTTCACATTCTTAAGGTATTCCCACCAAATTTGAGCCTTTTCGTTCAAGTTGAAGTTGGCCACTCAGGCCTTCATATTTTTTGAAAAGTCATGGACTCTGAAATACTTCTTTAGTCTAAGTAGCCAGGCCTCTACTTCCTCTCCCTTCTTTATTTTACCGTCAAAGGAGGGTGGTTTGGCCTTTCTGAATTCTTTGAATTTTTGACCTTTGGAAGACTTTTGCTTCTTCTGTTTCCTTTGGTAATAGGATCTGGTTCTGCTACTAGAAGAGCCCTCTGAATCACCAGCTTCCTTCTCAGAGGAATCATCCAACGCTTGTCCTTTACCTCTGGGTGGACCTTTTTCGAGGTGCTCCTCTCAGTGTGGCCACTAATATGACCATGTTTCTGAGTTTCAGGTTCATGCCGCATTTGTATTTGTAGATCGGATAAACTCTATAGTAAAACTGCGTTAATTTCTGTTTGTTTTTCTTGTTCTTTCATCATCCTTTCATTGTCAGCCTTATAGCTTTGTAATTTGACCATGAGGCTTCTCACAGTCTCGACTAGATATGGAGGGGTCCCTACTACACTCCTTTCATCAGACTCTTCATCTCTATTGTGGGATCCTTCGCCCACTTCATGGTGAGTCACCATACTATGTGTTGATAATTTCCCACAGTTGATCTTCCGCTTGTGTGCAAAAGGAAAAACATTGGTTGTCAGTCAATATTTATATTTATTTATACCCAATACATAATTCATATTTTCACATGTACACACACAATAGAGGTTTTTCATTCTTAACTTCATCTTTTGATTAGGAAGGTTAATATAGGGGGTTACTCTTTTTAAGAGTATTTCGAACGGAGCTTCTGTGCAACTTGTTCATGAGCCCAAGCAGGCCGAGTGTTGTAACCATGCTCTGATACCAATTTGTCACACACCCACTACGACATAGTAAATTTTTTGCCTTTTCTCGAGGCACAGAATCCTAGAAATCCTATGGGTCTTAGCATAGGCTAGCTCTCCCCTTTTTCCACCTCCATATGATCATTGATCATGATCACAAGCCAAACAACTGGGCACCTTTTCGCATTTCGTGACTCAATGATATAAGCAAGTCGAGTCTTTCGGCTCTGCAAACCCTGAAATGCCGAAATGTTGAAGAGGCTTCGATCAACAATTAGCCCCCTGGGCTATGCCTTAGTCTGTATGATTGCTTCTCATAAGACCATAGTCTTATTCCCTTCGGGACTTATCAATACGAGAGACCAACCTCTTGTCAATGGGACTCCCGGATTCTGGATTTCCGATTTCCCGACATGGCCTTTGTCACATTAGCCCTCCTGGCTATGCCCTAATCTAGGTGACCACTCCTCATAAGACCTTTATCCTATTTATTTCAGGATTTATGAATACGAGATCCTGACCTTTTTTCAACGGGACTCCCGAATTCACGATTTCTGAAATCTCGATGGACTCTTCCTTTCAGGATTTTCCTAAAATCCTAGATTGCTGCCACATATCCTCCCTCAAATGGACGGTCCTCATAATTTCATGATTTCACGACTTGCGACCCCCAGTGACACAAATCCTCTATCAACTCGAATCCCCGGTATCCGAAATACCGATGGACTCTCGATCTCCACCACGTGTCGCCCATGGAAGGACTGTCCAGATTGTCTCGGGACTTCCATCATGGAGTGTCCCAATCTCTTATCCTCGAGACCTCCAAAATACCAAAGTTTGAATCCTCGAAATGGGTAATCTCACGACACGTATCCTCCCTAGATCGGATGGTCCAGAACTATTTCAGGACTTCCACCATGGAGTGTCCCGATCTCCTATCCTCGAGACCTCCGAAATCCCACAGTCTGAAATCCCGAGATGGGTGATCTCGCGACACGTGGCCTCCCTTAATCGGATCGTCCAGATCTATTTCGGGACTTCCACCATGGAGTGTCCTGATCTCTTGTCAATGAGACCTCTGAAGTCCCAAAGTATGAGATCCCGATACCAACTCCTCTTTCGATACTTTTGCCTCTGTTCACGAGGGATTAACCCTCATGCATCTTTTGACAGATCCAATGACTGTCGGGTTTTCTAACTAAGATCTGATGGTTCAGATCTGTCTCGCACTGTGCACTCTCCCGCCGCTCCCTGGATGTGAGAAAAAACCAACGGTCCAGATACTCTCACGGTCCTTGGGGATCTACGGTCCCGATTTCTTCGCTACTGACAAAGATAAAGGAAAATGGTTAAGGCATTTAATGCCCTTGTTTCTTCCTCCAATCTAATGGTCGTGAATGACCACAGATCTTTCGACAGGATCTCATCCGTCAATCAATACTTATCCTTATGCTACCCTTTCAGGATTTCAAGAGAATCATTCTTCCTCGTACAGGGTTACTAAGACTTGCGCCTTCAAATTATTTTCCAGGTTCTCGGTGAGCTTTCCAAGAAGGGTGTCTCTATGGGGAGATCTATCCAGGGTATTACCTGAGATGGATAAGGGTATAGATTTCCCGATAATAGACTTGAAGTCTGAATTAATTCAATATGCGTATATACATATAAATATATCTATAAACATAAGCCATACGTGGCCCTTCCAATAAAAGCATGCAACTGCCATTTCTGATCAAAACACCACATGGACAGTCTTATTTTCAAACCATTCATAAACTGCATAGACTATGAGAATACATGTCAGCATATAAATTTCAAGATGCAAGATGATCATAAATGTCAAAATATACATTTCAAGATGCAAGATGTAAAACACTTATCAAAAATAACACCAGATGTGATTGCAACTGCTGAGAGGGGTGCTCATTTCCACCCAACCGTAGGCTCAGTGACTCCCAATGGATTTGCCACTAGCCACCCCTGAGCTGAGACCACGATGTTGCGAGACTGAGTCTCTATTTGCTAGTGACCGAGAATGAAGGTTACTCTCCTTCTTCTCTGCTATAACTCACTCTATATTTTTCCAGAGTTCTTTTCCTTCTCCTCTTTCCCTCGCATTTGCCCCTTGATCCCACACTCTTCCTGCCTTTTCTCCTTTTCGAGAGGTTGCATGTGGCACGATATTCCTCATGGTGGTTAGGTATGAGGACTCTACGGATGGGTGGTTCACCCGCATCTCTCATTACTCATGAGGATCCCTTTACCTACCAACCTGACGAGTCATTTAATTTGGGGCTAGTGAAGTCCAAATACGGTATTGGTTTTGGTGGAATTTAATGCCACCATTCCAGGTGCCTTCCACCACCTTTCTCCAGCCATCGTGGTCTCTTTTTCAGCATATCCCCTCTCAGCAGTCGTGCAATATATATTCATAATATTATTCACATTCATCGACCTTTTTCACAAGGTCCATTCACATCACACATTCACATTTCTGAGTTTTCCACAATACTTGACCATTATAGTTATTTTTACAGACTGGGGGAAATAGGGTGTTACAAGTTTCCACCCGGCCTTGTTCGTGACTATGATAACCTATGGCATGTGTCTATTTTTTATTGCTTATTCATGGCCATGAAAAACTATTTGGTATATTTCCACATGGATCTGCAGTGTAATTGAAATTGGTATCCATGTGTGAAAAGTCATTATGGATTGTAATATTCTCATGAGAAACTATCACTTTCAACTGAGTCTCCATCCCTCCACTTCTAGGAATTATAATGTAACGTCCATCACAGATACTCCTCTGACCTCACACATTAGGGGGCATCTGTTATAGCAAGTTTTGGCTCACCCTATGCAACTTGCTTAGAGGGCCTTTCCATTTCCCTATGCAGACTTGAATTCTCTTATTGCGCCTTCCAAATCCAAAAAATAATATTTTTCCACATATACGTGCCCTACCAGTTAGAAAGCATGTGTATATGCAGTTTGCACCATTACAACCTATGTACATCGTGTTTTGTGCCCAAAATTAAAAATTGTGTTGGGTTTCCATGTCACGTCACAAGACATTGATCCTTGACCTTCCATATACTAGAAACGTTATGACTCATCCCTTTATTTCCATTTGAGGCTATAAATTGGACCATATACAAACCGTGGAAGGGAGAGAATTCAACTTTTGACAGCAAAGATACTCTGGAGAAATTTCACTTCATATTGAGTCTGCATCCCTTTATCCTTGAAATTTTGAACACATTGTTCATCCCCCAAGATCTTCCTTATTTGATGGAGAACCTCATTGTCTCCCTTATATGAGAGTGCCTTTGGTGGAGGATTGAAGTGGTAGAGGCCCAACTGGAGGGACTTAGTTTCTTGGTTCCGATGGGTACCGACACATAAGTTTGTCACTTATACACTTATGTTGATCATTTTTAATAGAAATTACTCTTTTCTTGTCCAATTGATATCTTGCAAATTTTTGAATTGTTATTCCATGGGCGTATTTGTTATGAATTTTAATGTATTATGCTATTTTATATGCTAACATTATATATTATCACCATATGTTTGCATATCTTGGTTGTTGAGGACAAATTGCAAGTATAAAGCTTTGAGTTGCGTGCTCAATGGTGGTCTTTATCGAACATTCAGATGAGGTAGGATCTTGATCTTGTCATTTTATCATTTATTTTATATAGCATACTTGGGATTAGATTTGATTTATGTGTGTCATTCTGCTTGTTGTGGTTTACCCCATGCCATAGAGTTATTTTCCTTGTAACACCATTGGGTCAAATTTGAATCAAAATTCAATCGAGTTATTCGACATGAGTATATTTACATCAAAATTTGAGAGCATTAATTATACTCAATTGTAGAGATCCTCCTGGACCAGTGAAATATAGAAAAGTGGAAGCCAACAACATTGTTTCATTTCACAAAGGACTGGCTCATCCTTGCAAGTCTCCAACTTTACATCACAGGGTCTTCATATTGTTGGCCAATATCGTATCACATTCATTCATACAGGGGGTTTTAAAATTATGAAAAATGGGGTCAATATATTGTAGGTATTGTGGTTTGATGTGGGGTATCATGGAATTAAAGGTATTAGGGGGTGTAAAAAGGGGATCTATTAAAAATAGGTTTCTTTTTTGGAAATATGTATTGGGAGGGGGCTTCAATAAAATGATTTTGGGAGGTATTTTTCAATATCTAGTGAAATTAGGTGTATTCTTTAATATCTCATGAATGCAGGTGCTATGTCATAGGTTCACTAAGTAGAGACCCCATGCTTTACATCAGCTGGAGACACAGGCCGTTGGGTCAACTTTGAATCAAAATTCAGTGATTTGGATTTCTGTAGTACATAATGATTTTTTTAAATAAACAATCGCAATTTTATACACCATGTAAGAGTTTTTTGTATTGATCTCACTCATCATTTTAGGTTCACCAATCACCATCCATCACATTTCTATATTACATAATGAAGAAAAAGTTAAGAGATGATTATGAATTTAATCATGGAACATTGGTATTTATGTTCTATTATGTAATGTATTTGTATTGAGTGGGAAGAAATAAGAATCATGGGTAGAATATTTGTAGGTACTAGGATGAAATCCATTTATAAATACAAACAAGTGAAAAAAATGGTGCCCACTACAACTTACTTATATGAAAAACAGTATAAACCTCAAGGTTAAAAATATTAATAAATCCACTAAGACATAGATCCACTTTATATTTTGTCACGTCTATGATTTGTTTGACATGGGACTAGCATGTATATTATTTGTGGACATGGTTTCTACATCCTATATACTTCAGTGATCTTAGTGTACTTGCTTTTGGTGGCCATGATTTTTCACACATGAGCATGGGTATTCCCACCTCAAGAAGAGAGTCATATAATACCTTGGCTTGTAATGTAAGAACTTTCCTAATCCAAACTTTCACGCACTCCACCTAGTCCCACTCATCATCTTCCTCCATGATTTTGTATTGTATTTTTGTCATTAGATCTCATTTTGACCTCACACATCAGGGGGAATCTACAATATCATCTATTGACATCATCATGTCCTAGAGGCTCAAATGGACACCATATCCATCATTTTATGATATTAATCACCCCAAATCCTACTCAAAGAGCCTCCTTGGAAATTCACACTCTCTTTTTCCTCACAAGAGGAGCATGTACATGCCCTTCCTACTCCCAAAAGTTGCACGTGCCTCAAAAAGTGGATAAAAATTTAAAAAAACATTAAAAATCACACACTCCTGAGTAGTATTTAAAGAGCCTATACACATGTACCCTTCTAAAAACCATTCCAAACTACCTCAACCAACTCACAATGGTATAAAAAGAGGTCTAATATGGAAGGAGGGATAGAATTACATACAATAGCAAAGCTATCATACTGTTATCCTTGTGTTAGAGAAATTAGAGATGTTTATTTCTTTAGTTTTTTATGAAATTCTTCCCTTAGAAAACCATTTTTTAATCATATCTCATTTTCATGCATTTGAGGCCTAAAACCTCCTAGTTTTCCTCAACCTTTTACGTGGAGAAGAATTGGATTCTAGAAGTAGTCCTAAGTGGCCCAAGGATGAAGGAACCTAGATGGCAGTTACAGAAGGTGTCGGTAGCAAGAAATCAATTATAAAATTGTATGTTGTTGTTTTCATCAGTACAAGGGAATATCTCTCTCTTTCCCTCCACCAAAATCAATGTTCTTCTTCAATAGTTGATCTCAATCTATGTTTGGCTATGGAACTAACTATCATGATTATTTAGTTAGATTTAGTTATTTTACTCTTTCTTTTTCTTTTATCTATTGGTTTGAGGAAGGTTGATGTTGTCTCTTTGTGTGCATGTCTTGGAACTTGGATTGGATTGAGGACAAGTGGAGCAATATCAACATGTGAGATTCATCTTCAAGCAATCTCCAGTACCAAGTATGTCTTGCAACTAATCAAAAGTTACTTATAATGAGTAGTTGAAGGATAATTTTAGAAAAATAAGTATGTTTTTGTTTGAAATAATATGTTATATTCCACCCTAGCTATTATAATAATTTTTTCTGCAAAACCAAGTCTAATTTAAAAAAGAAGATGCCTAGAAAACCACCTTCAAGGCTAGGAAAGTATATATCAATGGCTAGTAATGCATTTTGGTTTATGTAATGCACCAGCTACATTTTTTTTTTTTATGAATGACGATTATGTCCCTATATAGATTCATTTGTAATATTTATTTAGATGACATATTGGTTTATATATCTACCTGAGAAGAGCATATCTCACATCTCATGCAAGTATTAGAGACTCTAAAAAAGAATCAAGTACTTGCTAAACTTAAGAAATGTGATTTTTCTCAGTAGTCATTGGTTTATTTTTTGTGCATGATTGATCAAGGGGAACTTGAGATAGATCTTGCAAAGATGGAGGCCATCCTCAAGTGGCTATTTCCTACTAATGTCATTGAAGTTAGGAGATTTCTTGGTAAATCAAAATACCTATGGAATTCCATAACATCCTTTCCAGTGGTAGATACAACACTCCATGCCATAACAACCAACGGTAAGAGTTTCCAATGGGGAAAGAATTGGAAAAATTATTTCAACAAGTTGAAATGGAAGATCAGTCAAGCACCAGTTCTTTCATTTCCTAGATTGCAGAATTTTTTTGAAGTGGAGATGGATGCAAGTGGATATGCTATGGGAGATGTATTGATGCAAGGAGGTAATTCAATATGCTATCATTCTGAAATGTTTCATGGGGGAGTCTTGAACTACCCTACATGTGATACGGAACTCTATGCCCTAGTTCAAGTTTTTAAGAAGTGGAAGCACTATTTGATGGGCAAGGAAAACATTATTTACATTGATCACCAACCACTACAGTATTTATATCCCTAGAGTAAGCTTCAACAAACCAGACACTACAAGTGGATGGGGTTTTTGCAGAATTTTCATCTAATCATCAAAAATGAATTTGTTAGTCTCAAATTGATCTTGAAAAGTATTATGAAGAAAATGAAATATTTTAGAAATTAGTTTTCATGGAGAAGTGAAGTTTAAGTGGATGAAAATATGAATAAATTCCTTCTAAATAAAATGATAAATCTCAAAAAGTATTTGAAAGTATTGGGTTAATTAATAGTTATAATGACTCTGAAGGCCAAAAGACACAGAATATTTTGAAAAATAGAGTTTATGTACTCACATGTAAAGGATTTTTGCTTCTTAACAAAATGTAAGATTATTCATCTATGTGAATAAAGAGGCCAAAGTTAGAAGACTGATATATACTCTAAGATTTAGTTATGGGATGTACTATTCTCACCCTCCTATGTTCTCATAGTGTTTTGTGGGTTGTAACCTTGTGCTCTATAATCTGTTTTCTTGATGCTTGGTTTTTGTTCACTTATTTTTCTATGACAATCATTAGATATAGCTCTCAACAATTTGTATGCTATCATTGTTCCTATTTATAGTTTATAGTTAACTTTATTTTATATGAAACATGTTTTTCTCTTGGTGTTTCAAGTTATCTTCCAATATGCTTAGAAGGGAAAGTCATTGTTTCTTGATGATTGTATTTTATTCTCTACTTTCAAGAGTATGTCACTTGATATTTGGTATCGATCATGGTCAACAGACTAATATCCCTACCTTTATTTTCTATTTCCACCTCTTTCATGTCAAATCACCTTTCATTATTGCACTCCCATATGACTATTTTAGGTTTCATTTCATTTTCATTCGACATTGCACAATAGATGCATTTCATTTATTGCATTATAACATCTTAAATGGTGGATTGGGACACAAACAATGGAACCATAAAAATCATGGAGCAATTCATAATCCCAAGGGTTTTTCATATCAGATAGAGGAAGATCTAATTAGACCTTTCCACTGGGAAATCCTGCAAATTTGACAAGGGAACATTTTTCCACGTCAACATATCATTTTTCAATATAGCTTATAGACATCTCTAAAACCATTACACAAGAAACTAATAATTAATGGTGAAGGTAGTAACCATGCATCAAATGCCCTTAGAGTAAAAACTACATTAAATTTATCATCTCACTATGCAACTCAATTGATAGGCATTTAGTGTTAAGGAATGAATCCAAGTGACTTAAATGAGGTATGTGATCATATCTTTATGTTTGGGATCAAACTGTTTCTTCACCTCACCACTCTACGTACCACTCTCATCATCCTTACTATTGAGTCTTCCAATGCTAAAAACAAATCTCTTGACACAAACTCATGGGTTGCCTGAGTATGGTGTTACATCATTATATGCAACAGAACGTCAATGCCATATGTTCCAATGCATCATGCATATCTCCTCTATATTCCATTGCATTACTTCCCATTATGCGCACATGTGAAACTTGTTCATTTCTCCTCTTGTTGATATGATATATAGTCTCTTATGCTTTTGTTGAAGTGTTATTGGTTATATTTTTCTTTTCTCTATTAATCTTATGGAGGTGAGGCATGGAAACCTACACAATAGTAAGCATTAATAAATGTTAAAATATAAGATCGTATAATCAATCAAATGCACAAAGTTCATTGTGATCATTCTTATGGCAGAGAAAGAACACATTATGAAAATGAGATTAAAATCAATCATGTGAAATTCATTAGATTAGAATCATCATCAAGAAACAAGGAAGAGACCATAAAATGAGACTAAGCACATCATGAGGCTGATGAAAAGTTCCAAGAGCACAAGGAGGATTTCAATCCATTAGTATTTGCATCCAAAAATCCATGCGATTCATAAGGCATTCATAAGTCATAACCCTGAAAACATCAAATCACTCATCCATTCATGAAATAAATATACATGAGGAAATATAAAACCTGATGAAGAAGCTCTAAAAATGAAATTAAAGGGGGTCCCCAAGTCTAAGGACTTGGGGTTAGTTGAAGCATTAATAGATCATAGCAAGAAAAGTTCTTCATTTTCATATTAATGAATATTGAACTTAGTATGCGTTTTCAATATTCTTCTTGAAACATGGAGTGATTTTGACAAGATTGTTACCATTCAACCTCTTGAAGTCCATACTAGAGAGGGGATAGGTTCCTATAATGACTAGTTAGATTCCATCCATGCATATTCCAATAAATTTTGTACATGTGTACATGTAAAACATTTGTTATAATATAAAAAATACTTGGTAAATTATAAAGTAGAATATAAATCAATACTATTAGTATAATATCCATTTGGTGAACATGGTTAAAAATTATTGATATTGTCCTTAATCAAATGCCCGAGAGACTTTCCAATTAAATGCATTGAAGGTTGGCCAATGGATTGACATGAACACTAATTGATGGGTTAGAGTTGGCATAGGGGCAGACTCAGGGTTCAACACTACAACAACGCACCAAAAAAACCCTAGCTACCGGCCCTTTCGACAACACTTGTAAAGCAAGTGAAGTCTCACATGAGGTAGATGCAAGGGTGGTTGCAAGACTCGGGTGTCTGCAACCTTATATGGGACACAAATCTATGATTCTAACACCTTAACATAGAACTTAGCAATTATGATTCATCAATATTCAGTCTTAGTTTATAGCGCACCTAAACCCTAATACAAGATCTACGTAGTATTCACATAAATTCAATAGACTCAAGCACTAAACATACCAAAATAGATCAGATCTAACATTAATTCACATTATTTGGCACTAAGCTATCATATTAGATCCTTCTAAGCATACATGAGAGCACTAAGCATCCAATCACATAGACAAAAGAACAACCAAGAAGCACAAAGTATTCACAACATACGATGTACATGGTTCACCCCCACCCTGGGGCTACATCCACCAACTCTTCTTCTCTTTTATTATCTTCAATCAATCAGCTACATGCACAGAGCCTTGAGATCTTACTCCATAGAGTACAGGATATCTGCACACCCCGCTAGATCCTCCTTCCTTGAATTACAACACTAAGCTTTCCATAGTATCTTACAATCACTTGCACTTAGCTCTACAAGCCTCACGCAATATGCACAAAGAAATTACAGTTACCACTTGCACTTAGCACTTAGCACACTGGCCTCTTCTTACATTGCCTAGCTGCTTATTTATACATTAAACAATAGGCCTAAGCATGGGTAAACCCATGGGCCAACATCCCCATACCCATTACATAAGCCCCAAAACCCAAAAAGACCTAAAAAGGGGTTGAGATCCCATGATCTCCGCTTCGACTTGCGCTCCGCCTTAGAAATCTTGTCAAAGTCCCAAAAGTAGGTCAAATGTGACCAAGGATCTTCAAAACTTGGTCAAGGTCCAACATGCCCCCAACACTCACCTGTGACTCATCTCGCGTCACTCTGCTCTAGGTAATTCTACCTCAAAAGCCTCCATCTTGGCTCGGGATGCTTTGCCCTATTGTTGTGCCACAACCTCCTGCTCAGCGAACTCTTGGGATTACTGCTTCGTTGACAGGTCCCTCTAAGAATTGTTCAATTGCAGTGACGACTTGCTCCAATTCTTCTCCACGACCTTCTATCTCTGCGAACAGTTGGAATGCCTCGTCCTATATTGGTTGAAGCCTCTGAGTCACGTCAATGACTCTGCTCTGAATGGTGTGGACTTATTGTTGAGAAGTGTGTTGTTCTTGGGATTGATTCATCCTCTCAATGGTTGACAGGGGCTTCAACTGTGCCTGTACTGTTTCTACTTGCTACTTCACCTCCTGGAGTTGTGACTCTAGTGTCTTCAATTATGGATCCTCAGTGAGTCGCTCATAAGTCTGGGCACTGCGATCACTTAGTTGTTTACATTCCATGGCGAGGGTCTTGATTCTTTCAACTGCACTTCGAGCAGTTGCTTCTCGTTGATCCCGAACATCCTGTGGAGTATTGGGCATTGTTCGTAGCTCCAGATCTGTGATTCTTTGTTGAAGTTGTTGGATGGCTTCCACGAGTTTCACCACTTGGTGTTATATTGGTTCTTCCTCCTTCTGCTCCAAGCCTGTCACAGAGCGAAGTGGTTTGTTGACTGCCTCTTTTACTCCGACCTACTCCGTGAGCAACATTTCTTTCTCCTGCTGGATCTGAACTCTCTCTTCTTCGAACTTCGCTTGAAGGGTGTCCCTCTCTTGTTTTGCAATCCTACGTTGCTCTATAAATTCCTCATGTGATTGTTTGAGCTAACGGTTATAATGCCTCCAATGGTCATATTACTTCACCACGACGAAGCGCCATGTTGTGTTGTACTGATATCCCGACGAAGTTCAAATTTTGGAATCCTTCCTTCTGCACAACTCTTTCTAGTGTTGTTTGTAATTTTTCTATCTTTTCTTTCTTCTTACTGAGCTTTCTAGCCTTCTTCTCGGTGATCTTCATCTTATTATTCCTCTTTCCACTCTGATTCTTGTCTTCTTTTGGCATAACAGTTTCATGCTATTGAGATTCTTTCATAGGACTAGAGAGTAATACTACTTCTTTATCTAGGGTAGGTGCTCTACTTGTCTGTGAGTCTTCTTGTGTTTTTTCAACTTCGTGATCTGAGTTTCTATTTCTAAGTAGCTTCGACCAATCTTCTTGTTCTTTCAATAAGTGCACGATTCTCTTGGTCATGAATTCTCTTAGGTCTTACTTTTTCTGTTCTAGGTCTTCTTCTTCCTTCCTTCGAGTCTAATCCTTTTCGATCTAGGTTTTTCCTAGTAACATAGTAAATGGAGTGTTGTTCTCAATAAATTAAACAACCTCAAAATCTTCCTATGTCGAAGTTCCATGAGCACTCATAGATATCTAGGTAAGTCTTCCACACAGGGTTATCAACTTTCCCCTAAACAATCCTATTCTTCCCAATGAACAGATCACAGCAAGCTTCTCTAAAATTTCCCAAGTTCTTTCTGTCATGATATTCACCTGTCTTTCCTCATATAGAACACAATCAATGTCGAAGTCTCCTATTCATGTTTCTATGCATTCTTTTTCTTTGAATATTTCTGGTAAGTTGATGTTTCTATGATCATTCAGGGTTTCTTTCATTTGCAATAGTATAGTTTCTTATTCTTTCTGTGGTTATGCCCTGGTCTTAGTTTCTTGACCTTCCTTAGGGTTTTCTTGACTCATATTCATTCTTTCAACCTTAGCAATCATTCTAGGGCAATCCAGAACTTCATGATCCATAGCTTTAAAACAAAGACAACTGGGTCTTCTATCATGGCATTCCTTAGCAAGATTTCCCGATCTTTTGCAACTGTAACAAATAGTCAATCTTATCTTTCTTTTAAATGATCCCTGGCCCTTCATATACTGTGCACTAGGATCATGGTAGCTAACCTACAAAAAATTATTTCTAGGATCCTACATCCATTTGTTAGTCCAAACATTCTTTCTATGCATAAGAATAACATATCTTTCATTATTTCTATCAGATCTACTCATATCAAACCTTTTCTCTTCTATCGGTGCTCTAGTTTTCAAACTAGGATAACATTTATCAAGAATACCTAGATCCATACTCTTGAAACAAAAATTTCCATTAATCTTAGTTTCAGTAGAGCACAAAGCTTCCAGATCTAAAACTTTTCACTATTCTTACCTTTACCAGAGCACAAAGCTTTGAGATCTTACCTCTTTTCTTTAGATCAGACTTCTCTTCTTACCACAGAGCTTCACAATCCAAGTAGATTATTGCACACTAGGGCGATAGATCTATGCATAGATATTTCACAGTTTTAGGTCAGATATTCGCACAGAGCTTCTTCTTCCTCAATTCCTAGTAATCGCAGTTTCACGTCCCGGAAACAGAACCATTTGTTGGCACAGGGGTAGACCTATTGACGGGAAAAATTGATCGTTTGTCAACTGGAAGAGAAAGTCCGGTCCGGGGTTGTCTAATTAACCCAAGCCATTTGGTATGACTCACTCTAATAGGTTTAATGGCTCAATTGGCCAATCTAATTCCTAAAAGAAACAAATAAATAAATAAATAAAATAAAATAGCTAACTAATTATTGAACACTAATATATATATATATATATATATATATATATATATATATATATATATATATATATATATACACGACTTATTATAAATAATATTTACACAAAAGATCTATTTCTCTCATTTATGTGCATGCCATACAATTTGTGAGTTTTAATCTGAACCCACGAAAATCTATGAAAAGGTGGCTCTTTTGATGAAAATAGATAGAGAAAACAAAATAAACTATTTCTTTTATTTTTCATTTTTTATCTCTATGTATCTGTAACATTAAATATCAAACATACTATGGAAGAAGAATATGTAGACAGTGAGAACCAGACCACATATAAGAGTTTCAAAAACCAACAAATAAAGGAAACAAACTAACCTATTAATGAGTTGATCAACATGAATTTGATGTCTGTATGATCATGAATCGTCCATCCAGTCTGTCCACGAGATAAATCTGCAGTGAACCTTTACACTATTCGGAATAAATGCCTGACAATATATCGACTGTTGGTTTTTAATGATAGAATGACAAGATGCAAATAATAACTGTGATATTTATGACTACAGGCAATTATACATAAGATAAATCTAATTGTAACACCTGCTTTTAATCATTCAACAAGATTAAAAATAAACATTATCATTTGAATTGAACGATCAATCACTATTTTCGTCTAACTGAAGCATAAAATCGTGGACTGTATGAAATAAATTATCTTGATGACATAATAATTTGTGAAGACGAAAGCTACAACAATTATCGAATTATCAAGATAAACAAACCACAGACATCAACAATTCCTCTGTGACTTCGAGTTGAATGTCGCCCACCTTAGCTCTACATCCATCGAATGAGAGAGCAAATTCCTAAGTAGTCTATAGGTTGAAACCCTGGAATTGATTAAGGAAAACGAGCCAACCTTTACCCTGGAGATCCTCCCTCACATCATTGTATAGGAGCAAGGTCTGAGTGTCATTAGGTTTGACTCTAACAACTGAGGCCATTAAACATCTACAGGAAATCACCTAAACAATGCATATGGAGGGTTTGTAAGAGCAGAGTAGAGGTATACTCCAAGCCCAAAAATCATCAACAGTCTGTGGCATATGAGCAGAAAATTCATAACAGAAAGATAGGCATCGTTTGAAATGAATGTGAGGGGTGTTTCAAATCCCAAGACCAAGCTTCAAAATTGATGGACCAACTGTAATCATATTTCCACCTCTCATAAAGTACAGGTCATGACCAAAGCATTAAAATAGAAATGAGTGCGCAACATAGTGGGTTTGGTCATAAAGTTTGGGAGAGTGAGACTTGTAAACCAAAACCTAGTGATGAGGGAACATATGACCAAGAACCATTCATATCAATGCTCAAATTAAAAGGTCCTTTGTTGATAAATAACAATCCATAAGCATGCTTGAAAAGTCAAAACAAAGAGAACAAAACTTCATAGCAAGGAACAAGACTTCATAAAAACTATGGAGCAATTGTGTCTTTCATAAACCTTTCAAATAGAGTGGTAACACAGTCGTAAGTTTTAATTCTTTGTTTTCATGCTTTCTATCATGAACGAAGCATGAAAAAGAAAATGCTAGGAAAAAGCGAAAACTTACAAATGTCATTTTGTAAATCGCTTATGAAGAACAAAAAAAAGAACGACTCCAGTTAGGCAGCTACATAGATCATTTATTTGAGATAAAAAGTTAAAAATATGTTGGGTTACCAACAAGACCCAAGGTTCAACACTACAAAAGCGTACCAACAAAACCCTACCTACCGTCCCTTTCGGCAACACCTACAAAGAAGATGAAGTCTCACCCGAGGTAGAGGCAGGGGTGGTTGCAAGACTCAGGTGTCTGTAACCTTAGCTGGGACACAGATCTGTGATTCTAACACCTTAACAGAGAACTTAGCAATTATGATTCATCAATATTTAGTCTTAGTTTACAGTGCAACTAAACCCTAATAGAAGATCTGCACAGTATTCACATAGATTCAATAGACTCAAGCACTGAGCATACCAACAAAGATCAGATCTAGCATTCATTCACATTATTTGGCACTAAGCTATCATATTAGATCCTTCTAAGCATACATCAGAGCACTAAGCATCCAATCACATAGACAAAAGAACAACCAAGAAGAACAAAGTATTCACAACACAGGATATACGTGGTTCACCCCCACCCTAGGGCTATGTCCACCGACTCTTTTTCTCTTTTATTATCTTTGGTTATTCAAATACATTCACAGAGCCTTGAGATCTTACTCCGTAGAGGATAGGAGATTTGCACACCCCGCTAGATCCTCCTTGCTTGAGTTACAACACAAAGCCTTCCATAGTCTCTTACAATCACTTGCACTTAGTTGTGCAAGCCTCACACAGTATGCACAAAGAAATTACAGTTACCACTTGCACTCAACAATTAACATTTATCACTTACCACACTGGCCTCTTCTTACATTTCCTAGATACTTATTTATACATTAAAAAATAGGCCTATGCATGGGTAAACCCATGGGACGACATCCCCATACCCATTACATAAGCCCCAAAACCCAAAAATCCCTAAAAAGGGGTCAAGATCCCACGATCTCTGCTTCAACTTATGCTCTGCATTCGACAGCGTATCAAATTCCCAAAAGAAGGTCAAATATGACCAAGGATCCTCAAAACTTGGTCAAGGGCCAACAGTTAGGATATATACTCCCCATTGATGTCTATGCTAACATCAACTACATTTTCTAGTGGGCTTGGTTCTTCTTGCATGGAATCACCTATGTTTTTGTTGGGTTTGATTCTTCATGCATGACATTGTCTTGTTCTCTCAATTCTACTTGTTTCTTTGTCATTTTATATTTATCCTTATCTCAAGTGTCATCTTGATTATGTATTTTAAGATCATATTTCCTTGTGTGATTTTCCATGTTCCCCATCTCGATTTTTGAATTGCCACACTATATGTTCTATTACATTACTTTTAACATAGGTTTTGTGAACTAAGCATAAAGCATGTGAGGTTATTTTCTTGTGCTATTTGTTTCTTCTCTTTTTTTAATAAATCATGTGAATTGTGTTTTTGTTTAAGTTATGATAGATCCTCGATTGAGGTCAAACCCTCCAACAAGATCTACACCTCAATAAAGCACCTCTGCTTAACCCAACAAGGCCTTAATCGAGGGTTTAATTAACCCTCATTTGAGATACTTTGAAATTCCCTCTAATTCCCTCAACCGAGGTCAAAATAAAATCTTGATCAATGTCTTTTCCTTGATCAAGGGATTAAAAGTTAGGAATCATTCCCTCTTTCTACAAGATACCCTTTTATGTTCACTGTTGAAAGGGTATATTTCTTTTTTCAATTTACATAAACATGGGAAAAAATTTGTTGCAAACACAAAGGTGTATAAAATGTTATTCAAATATTTATTAGTTAGCGTTTAAGGATAATAGAAAAAAAAATTTAAATCTGTGTCTGTGTGGGGGTGGTGGGGGTGGTGATAAACTGCACTATCTGAAGATGGTGCTTGTATAATGTTTTTTTAATTATCCATTTAGCATTGAAATAGTTGTTCTAAACAAAAGTTACTTGTTAACTTTTTTGAAAATTTCCAAGGACAAACATATAACTAAAATCAAGATTTACACATTAATTGATACTATTTTTTTTTTTTAAATATCACTAGAAAGAGAACTCAATTCCCTACAAACTATTTTTTAATTGCACAACAAAATTCACAAGGCACTGATCAATTTCCTGGGATTTAATTTTAAAATAATGTGAAATACCAATTTTTCATCACCACATTTCAAAGGAAGTAAGACACACCTTCATGGATTCAACCAATTCTAGTGTTTGAAACAAATTTTGAACTTGCTATAAAGTTGCAAGTGAGAAAATCCATCTTACTTGATGTGGGAATTTATCATGTTTGGCCACCAAGTAAGATGGAGCTAAAGAAAAGAGTGCAATGCAAACAAGATAATGGATATTGTGTCTTGCTACAATGGTTATTGAATATTTGATAAAACATCCTTAAGGTATTGAGTGAAAGTCTCCAAGGAAGAGTTTTCATATAACTCTAAGAAATAATCATTAACTACACCAACTAGTAGACCAAATCAAGCAGGAATTCAAAATCACTAATTTATTGAATGATGCAATAATGATAGTCCCTTGAAATAGCACACAAACAATAGATACAAGAGCTTCATAAACTCACACACTCACACAATGAGATCCTTATATGAACTCTAATTGCAAATGTTGGACAAATGTTCTCTTGAACAATCACACAAAAAATAGATGCAATGGTTGTAATAAAGTAACCATAAGACACACACCATGTGTTACTCAAGGCAATCATATTATCACACCACTAGTTAAACAATAAATTATAATCATTAAGATGCTTTTAACACATAAACCATGAGTGACCGAGGTGGATATAAGTGGCCACCCACCTATTCCAGTTGGCTCACATACATCTTTCATCTTGGCAGTTATAGTTTTCATTTTGGTAGTTTTTTTATAGTTTTTTGAGTCCCAAACTTCTGGGGCCATTTTGAGGCCCTAAACGACATTTTTTTTTACTTTTTGGAGGCCATAGATTAATAGTGAAAAAATTTGGCTCTTGGAAAAAGTTTTACTTCTCAGATAGACCTTTTCAATGAGGTATAGAATGCCTAAAATGGATATCATGTGCAAAAGTTACGACCCCGGGAAGTTGATGTACCAACTTACCCCAACGGGACCCACATGACTTTTGGCACTTCATCTCCTAGGGTTAGGTTTTTGGATGTCTAGGATTTTGGCATTCATGTTTTATGTAAAAATTCCTTTGGAGCCTCATTGTACTCATCTTCTTGCGAAAGAGTGAAATCATCACATATCTTCTCAGAGATAAGCCGCCACCATTCTAGCAAGCTTGTTTCAGTCTACATTTTACAGTTTCAACATATTTATTTATTAATAGAAGCTAAGTTTTATTGTATATTTGTTATTGTTCACTGAATATTTTTGTTAGTAATATATATTTGTATCATTTAATTCTTATCATAAAATCTAGATCAGTGGTATCAGAGCGGTCTGCTCCTTGTCATTCTTAGTGCATGTCCTCGATGAGGTCAAGGTACAAAGAGTTGGGTCTCGAGATTGTTTCTCTTGAGGACAAGATCTCTCGCATGCCCAAGAGACCTTCCATGCCAGGAGAAAAGAAATACAACGGGACATGAGATCCTTTCAAACTATTGCTTGAGGAATCCCTCATGCAATAGAGGAACGAGATGATGGATAGTTTTGCGCAAATCATTCGACAAATACCAACAGGTGATGCATCTTCCTTGAGCAGAGGAGCCGCCCCCTTCAAGGTACATATCAAATTTGATATTCCTATATTTGAAGGTCATATAGACATAGATGTTGTAGACAAATGGTTCAATATACTAGAAGGGTATTTTTTTGTCCATAACTTTTCCAATAGAGAAAATATTACATTTGTACTCCTCAAAACTGTCCCCAGTGTCAAATATTGGTGGGAGATTGTATGTGAGAGAAAGGAAACAAAGGAAGCCTCATTATTTATATTCGCACTCGCCTGGGATTCCTTCAGGGATGCTATTAAGAAAAAACACTACTATGTTGGAAGTTATGACAACATGTATACAAGATGGACCACATTGTGGCAAGAAAGGGACCAAATAATGCCAGAGTTCACAAATATATTCCATACCTTGTGCACCAATCTGCGTATCAAAAATTCTGAATGAGATTTGGTGCTCAAGTACCGTGGTAGTTTTCATAGATACATTCAAACGAAAATTGAATTTCTAGACATCTTATCCTTGGGCATGGCCTATCGATATGCTGTCAAAATCAAGCAAAAGATTAAACAAAAGATGTGGGAGTTTGGGTCTGAGAACCCCTCACAGCAGAAGTAGGGAAAGGGTATACCCAACCCACAGAACAAAAGGCATATCAAAGATGCACAGCCTCAGTACAAAGGGTAGATCAAACATGGACATCCTGAGGATAACCAGTCTAAGATGAAAACAAATAAGGACAATAAAATACGAGGAAATACATCGGGGAGTGGTGCGACTTCCATAAGAGCCCCTGGCATAACACTGTTGATTACCACTCAAAATAGTCATTGGTGGCTAAGGTAAAATCCTATCAATCAGATGCAAGTTCTGAATCTAAATCAGAACCAGAAAAGGGGAAATGGATTATTGACGCAGAACCCAATGCCATCGTTGCTACCACCAAGATCTATCCTGGTGAACCTAATGAGCTAGAAGAAGGTGAGCACCACTTTCATTCATAGATGTGGGTGAAGGACCTCATCCTTGATAGCGGTAGCTAGAAGAACCTCATCTCGATAGAGGCCATCAAGTCAATGGCCTTGTCGACAATGTCACACCCGCAACCATACACCATCAGATGGCTCTGCCAAGGAAGCGATCTTCGCGTCAGCCAATAGTGCCACCTATCCTACATAATCAAGCCCTTCAAAGATGAGGCATCGTGTGATGTTTCTCCCCTTGAAGTTTGTGATGTTATTTTGGACCAACCTTATTTATGGAAATGTCATGT
>JASDQU010186077.1:0-20652 GCA_032191745.1 Picea mariana | reverse complement strand
CCACTCACCGATTGATTAAGTCCAAGCCATCGATTTCAATCTGTTAAGAGTTGCATGGAGGAGTGAAATCCAGCATTCGATCTAAGATCGATATCAATAGAAGGGAGTCGAACATTTGTACTTTGTGCAAGAGTTAATGGAGTAGTTATCGTCGTTGGTTGGTATTGGAGACCTTCGAAGGGACACGTGTAAACTATTGGAGTTACCGCGGGCTACAAAGATTTGGGTTTAAAACCACCCATACAAGCCTCGCGGTGTTGAAAAGGGGAAACCACCTTTGGATAGTAGTAAACCGCTGAAGATAATCACCTTCAAGTTTAGCGCCTGATCATAACACTCAACCACATGGAAAAAGGTAAAACTTTGAGAGCTTAGGCTCTAGATTAATACAAAGGAACGTTAAGTCTTTGGTTTTCATCTGAGGTTATATGAAGGGAGAGTACAAAGAAATTGCTTAGGTGTGTAGTGGTAAGTGTCAGGTCACAACGTCTGATTGTATCAAGAAAAGGGCCATGAGGAAAGGAGCTTTCATGCATGTTGTTTGCATAGTTGAAACCAAGGTGTAATCAATTGAATACTAGATGAAGACAAGGGGGAAGAACGATAGCCAAATCATTGATCCATTTTGTGATTGATAAAAAAGTTTAGTCTCTTTTGAAGAATACTAAATTCAGGAGCTTAGATATCCTTGGGCACCCTTTTGTGGGTTTATTGAGCAACTAGGAGAATTAGAAGTTGCCTAACTGTGGGTAAGATTTAGTGACCTGGTAGGTTGTTATCAATAATGTATGATTACATATATACACTAGGATTTAATGTGGTTCACCCAAGATGGGTTGTTGGTTTTTTCATGATTCTAAGGCCTTGATAGTTATTGCTTTATGATATTAAACATGTTTTACATTATGCCACAATTATCATAGAATAGCTATACAATGAAAATATCAACTATAATAATGCAGTGAAAATAAAAAGATATAGAAATACTAACTATGCACAATAGACACAAAAGACACAAGATTTGTCTTGGGAAAACCCAAACTCGAGAGAAAAACCCAGCAAAATTTTCTCTAGAAGAATACAATCCAAGATATTACCAGTATGCCTCCATCAAGAGAAAAATACCATACAAAGTATCCACTCCAAGTATAGCGCCTCTCCCAGAGCTAGTACAATAGTAAAGTGTCAAAGAAAGACCAAGAGATAGGCTAGCACCTTCAAGATAACCTCCAAGATGCCCCCGATGTCTTTTGCTAGTTGCAGCTATCACTTCTCTAAACGTGCGCCTTAGTGAGTGAGTGAGAGTGAATGTGTAATAATGAAATGAGATTTCCCTTTATTTATACTTGTTTAAACACCTCAATAATCCTTCCAGGGCCAACTTGTCACTTTTCCTTAAATAATAGGTTTCTTCAATAATTCAATGGGGCTGACTTTTTCTTATGTCTTATAGGGTCTTTTGTAATGGTTTCTTGTATTTTTCCTTGGAGAATGCCTGCCTGAAGTTTCCAAAACTCCAACACTCCCTCTCAACGAGGAAGAAATTACCCATACTTGGACTTCTTCTGTCATAGAAAAATTTCTTCATGAGTCATGTTGATGTGTCATCTCTACACATGCATTCCATCCCGAATATGCATGTGATAGCATCTTGAGTCCATTCAATCCTTGTTAGGAGAAGTAATACGCCTAGGCCATTCACCACTAGCAAATCCTAGTGGATGAATGAGTCATTACCCTTGGTCATATCAACACTAGCACAACCTTGTGCAAGACCAATATGGGATAATATTTGTTTGATGCTTATCTGGGTCACTCACCACTAGAAAATCCCCATGGATGAGTGAATCATTCTCCCCTTGTTCATATCAGCACTAACATATCCACGTGCATGACCAATCTAGGGGAACATATGCTCGAACCTAGAAAACATCAACATAACTGGGCCATTCACCACTAGAATATCCCCATGAGTGAATGAATCATTCTCCCCTTTGACCTATCAACACTAGCATAGCCCTGTGCAAGACTAATCTGGGGGAACGTTTGTCTAATGTTAAAACATGAACACTCCCTCTTAGTGGGGAGAGCATTATGCATAATGCATCATACTTGGCCACTCATCACAGTAAATCTCTGTGAATGAGCTCATCATTATTCCAATGTCACAAGACCTATCTGGGTCACACAGACCTATCTGAGGTCACACGGACATGGTTGGGTCACATAGACCTATTTGGGTCACACAGACCTATCTAGGTCACACACACTTGTCCTGGGAGAATGGATTTGGGGTTGCACAGACCCATTTGATTCTACTAGAATGTTAGAAATATGTTCATCTGTGTGCTAGAATCTAACTGCTCCATCTGCACCATGTCTCAGATGAAGTCTTGCGAGAATACTATGAAACTAGATTGTTTCAAGACTCGCATCACTGGATGCAATATATTCTTCCTCTGTTATACTAAGTTCTATATAATACTGCTTCCATATTATCTAGGAATTCGTAATTGATTCCAAGTTGAAGCAACACCTTGAGGTGTTCAATCTGTCTACTGCACTCCCTTCCTGGTCATAATATTTATATCTCTGTAGCTTCACCCCATCATCTGAAACATATCATGTCCAACTATACCATGCTTCATTACCACCCACTAGAACTGCCTTGGATTTGACCAAATACTAGCTAAGGGTGCTCACTACAAAGAATATATTTGGCCTGGCATTAACTAGGTACATCAAGGATCCAACCTACTATCTATACATTGTGGGATCCACCAAATATGACGTCGAAGTGTAACCATGGACTTGCAATCCATCATATCGAATCTCATCAGTATCCCTTAACCGAGGAAGATCCCATCTTATCTCTGCCACACCTCTAATCCCATAGTACATCTGGCCAAGATCCTCCACCTCGAACTCTGAGGTCAACACCCTCTTACATCAGAAAAATAGCTATTATTCTCTTGTGAGGAAAAAATCATAAACATAGATCAAATAATCATCATCTGCAACCTTGTAGAAAAGGTTGAGATCTGCATCACCCCCAGGGTCATCAACTATCCATCGATCCTAGGATATCATGCTCCAAGTGTTTGCAAGGATTACTTCAATCTAAAAACATGAGACTATTTCTCGTGTATCACGAAGACTTGACATTGTATGCTTCTTCCTCAATCACATTTTTGAGGAACACAATATTCACATTCATTTGATGTGATATCCAGCTATCACTGAATCAAGAGAAATGATAGTCCTGATGACTAGAAAAAATGTCTGGCTCAAATATCTTTGTTCCCTCTAGATGTCGTACCACCTCCCTTTATGGGAGTATCTTTACATACACTAGAGCTACTACCACATTTTCTCCCTCTGCATCACATGCTAGAACCATAGCTATACTCCAATATCACTGATTGGCTACATCCATAGTCACTGGAATTGTCTTTGTCATCTAGTGTGGTTTCTATTTCTGGTGGTCATCTGACTCTCTGTCTGAGCCAAGTGACTCCCTCTAAGTCTGCACAACCCTATTGAATGAAGAGAAGTATGGGCTCTCGTACTAGGGATAATGGCCCTTCTACAAAAATAAGGGTTCCCATACCAAGGATAATGACCCTTCTATAAAATACGACCTCCCGAATCAAGGATAATAACCAAAAATAAAATATAAGCTTGGCCTCCCGAATCAGGGATAATAACCAAGATAAAATATGGTCTAATTACAAGATAAAAAAGGGGCTCTCATCATGGCTAGAAATATCTTCATAGTAACTTGTCAAGTGCCTAGAAGAACCATTGTATTCAACCATGGTAACCTACCCAGAACAAGGAAAAACAACAAGAACATCTCCTAGAAGAGATCAATTTCATCTTGGAACCAATTACATCATTAGTACTAAACAATGGGCATTTTCATAATGATCATAACAGTGTTTATGTATTACCAAACATTTTTAGTTCTATGACATAACATTACTACCTAGTAGTAATAGGCCTTTAAAGGCTAACATCATAACTACAACATTCTTGAGATGTAACAAATCAAATTACATTAATCAAACCTAGAACCTAGAGTCTTAACTGCTAGGGAGGGTGTGTTGTTCCTCTGAATGTACTGAATCCAAGATTACTACTTGGACAAGGTCTCTTATGCATCCCCTACAAACACACTCATGCTTTTCTAGATGATATAACTTGAAAAGCATATACAAGTGCATACCTTTGAAATTTGTAGCACCATCCAGCTTGTCTTCTAATATGAAATTGGACACTATCTTTACAAGAAGTTAGAAAACTGAAACAGAAGGTTCAATGATTTAGAATATTGTCAACAAGCTTGAAAAATCCCTAAAATTTCAACTTGACCAAAAAATCAATATTTGACCAAAAGGTCAACATTTGACTTTGACTTTGACCAGTCATTCTTTGAATTTGACTTTGACCAGTCAACCTTTGACTTTGACCAAAAAATTCAAGCTTGACGTTTTGGTAAACTGAGAGAGCTAGTAAGTGCACTAGGTCAATGTGATTTGGTTTATTCATATATTTCTCCCAACGACCTTCAATAAATGCTCAACGAACTTTACAAAGGTTTACTGCAGTTGATGCAATGACGACTAACATAAAACTATGCAGTGGCAATATTTCAACTAGCTCTAAAACCATGTTGGTGTTTTCATGATTCTCGGACCTTGATAGTTATTGCCTTATTATATTAAACATGTTTTACATTATGCCACAATCATCATAGAATAACTATACACTAAAAATATCAACTATAACAATGCAGCGAAAATAACAAGATCTAGAAATACTAACCATGCACAGTGAACACAAAAGACACAAGATTTATACCGAGAAAACCTGAACTTGGGAGAAAAACCCAACAAACTTTTCTCTAGAAGAATACAGTCTAAGATTTTACTAGTATTGCTCCATCAAGAGAAAAATACCATACAAAGTATCCACTCAAAGTCTAGCACCTCTCCCAAAGCTAGCGCAATAGTAAAGTGTCCAAGAAAGACCAAGAGAGAGGATAACGCCTTCAAGATAACCTCCAAAATGTCCCCAATGTCGTTTTCTAGCTGCATCTAACACTTCTCTAAACTTGCCCCTTAGTGAGTGAATGAGATTGAATGTGTAATAATGAAATGAGATTGACCTTTATTTATACTTTTTCAACACCTCAATAATCCTTCCAGGGTCGACTTGTGACTTTTCCTTAAATAATAATTTTCTTCTATAATTCAATAGGGAGAACTTCTTCTTCTATCTTCTAGGGTCTTCAGTAATGGTTTCTTGTATTTTTCCTTGGAGAATGACTGCCCCAAATCACCAAAACTCCAACATGGGCTACATCTACAATGATTGACTTCTTATATTATTCATAACCATCTCATACAAAATATGTGCATTACTCTCATACATTATTCCCTTGCCATTCTCCTATTGTTCTATCTATCTCTCTTCACTCTTATAGTCATGCATACAGTTCTCACCTAGCTCTTCTTACTCGCTCTATCACACTTTTTTTACCACTTTTCTCTACTTTCTACCCAAAAACCCTTACATATTTATACTATTACATTAGGGCTTAGCCCAGACCGAAATGCCTAATGATTTACAATTGTCTTCCTTCCTTTGCATTCACTGGTCCTAAAAAATGAACTCACTACTTTTCCTTCTTCTGCGCATGTTGCGCAGTTCCAAAAACTAGTCCCAAAATTCCTCTCCCAACATCCTTGTCCTTCATGCAAGTAAATATCACTAAAAAATACTTTTAGAACCTAATTTTATATCTATTTCCCCTTTTGATTTCCACCTATAATTCACCCATCCCATGAGGGATTTTCAAAGGTCCATATGCCCATGAACTTTCCTATTATTTCATGGTTCTTCATATATTGAATGCATTTGCCAATGTTAGGAGAGGTTACCTCATACCTCAGGTTTTCCTTAGTCTTGGCTAGGTAGCCATTATAGAGCTTATTAATCGTCCAATCACCTTCCTAATCTGCCTTGTCAAAGTCAATCCTATTTGTGGGATCCTTTCCTACCCTACCCATTTCATATGTGGGTTGACATGGAGTGACCTCCTCTATGAAATAATCCTTGAAGGACCTCCTATCAAGACCCACTTGTGAGGGCATTACCATTGTAAATAGAAAAAAGGGTAAGTCGCCACCAAACAAAGATATTTGAAACATTCATAAATTGTACATAAATTAAACCCTAGGTTTAGATTTTTTGAAACATTGAAGCTTCATCTTGATACTCCATCAATCCCATATGACATCATTTATTCTTGATTTTTATGAACATATTTCTTACTCAATTAAATATTATGTTGGATAGTTGGTTGTCATTGATTTCAACTTTGGTCAACCCTAGGAGAAGCCTTGAAGCAAATTTGGAAGAATATAGAAGTGATTGGTGTATTTGGAGATGTATTCCAAGCGGTCCCCTTATGGAATAGCTTTAGGCATGGACCTCATGGAAATAATATTTGAATAATTACACAAGAAGCCCTAGAAATATGGCTAAGTGGTTAAGTGGATGAGAATCCCCGATGGTGTGGTCATGGAGCCCGAAATTGTTTGAAGAAAACGAAGATGAAGGACATGGAAAATGCATAAAGAACACTCTCATAGATGGATATTTGTCGTCATGCCATTTCCAATGGTAGGTGGTACGCCACGTGGATCCTCACGATTAAGGAGATATTCCCTCTTGAATTTGGAATCCCTGAAGTATGACTAAGATGCCCTAAACAGTTGTAACAAGAAGTGACAAGCCGACCCCAAATTAATTAAAAAAAAATAAAGTTGCCGCAAACAAGAAGTTACAAGTTGGCCCTATTGAAATGAATATTAAGGATATTTTCGGTAAATTCAGCCCCAATGGAATAATAATTAAAAAATAAAGTGGATTTTATTTGGGTCAAGTCATCCCTAAAAAGAGACTGCCAGATCTAGTATAAATAAAATGTTGGGTATGTGTTATATTCTTTGCATGACTAGCTCTAGTGTCTGCTACGTTGCGCCAGATACAAAGGGGGGTTTGAGGGGGGCCTTGTAGAGGGGAGATAGACCTCTTGAGTGGGGGTTTGGGGGTAGCGCTCCAGAGAATTTTATTCTCCTCAGGAAATGTGTCACATTTTTTCCTTGTTTTTCATGTCACCTCGATTTTTGTGTCCATTGTTGGGAGGTTTTTCGGCACATGGTTTTTGTTGATGGTTTTCTATTTTCGGTTAAGGAATTAGGGTTTTTGACTAATCCAGGTCATTGGGTTAGAGTTTTGGATTCTGCAGGCTCCTATATGTATATTGTATTGTAAACAATACATAATATGTTGGTTTTCCCGATTTGGGTTTTCAGGGGAATTTTTTATGTGTAATGTGTGTACATTCCATTGTATATTTATGTTCTTTTATTGAAAATATGTTTGCAATAAAATATTGTACAAGGTTAAAATCTACATTTGGTATCAGATATTTGTTGACTTTAGGGGGGACGCCTTTATGGTCAAGGGTTTGGCTCGGGGCTGTGATAATCCTTGTTACAGTGGGAGATCTGTGGTATTTATTTTTCAGGTGAAAATAAATGGCGAGTAGTTCAAAAATGGAGATGGAGAATTTTAATGGGAAAACATTTTAGTTGTGGAAGCTCAAGATGGAAGATCTGTTGATGGATAGAGATCGGTGTATTGCAGTGGAGATAAGTATTACACCTACGGGAACTTCAATAGTTGACTGGAAAAATTTGGATCGAAAGGAGAAGAGAATAATCTGACTGTGTCTCTCAGATTCAGTATTACTGAATGTGTCAGAGGAAGCTACAACCAAATATTTATGGGATAAGTTGGGGAAGTTGTATCAGTTTAATTCCCTAGTAAATAAACTTTTACTGAGAAAGAATTTGTATAACATGATGATGAGAGATGGAGACTCAGTGGCAAAGCATTTGAACGCCTTCAATATTGTGGTAAGTCAGTTTGTATCTGTTGAGATTGAAATTTCAGATGAAGATAAGTGTATCAGTTTATTGTTCTCTTTAACAGACTCGTGGGATAGTTTGGTTGTGGCCATAGGTAGTAATAAAAATTACTTACAGTTTGATGAAGTGGTCTCATCCTTGTTGTCAGAGGAGATGAGACAAAATAACATGAAAGGACAGAGAACATACGCATTATTTTCAAGAGGACACTCCTAGGAAAGAAATAGTTCCAAGTCCTCAAGTGGAAGATCTAAGTCTAAGGGTAGATCTAAATCTTCCAGAAAGTTTGTAAAGGTATGCTAGAGATGTGGAAAAGAAGGGCACTACAAGAAGTAGTGTAGATCCAAAATTGAGAAAAGGAAGGGATCTAAAGAAGCTCCTTCTACAGAAGAAAAGACCTCCAAGGAAGAAGGAGGGGATGTTTATTTGGATTCTTCAAGCACACATGTAGATAATGAGGCATGGTTGGTTAACTCAGGTGCATCCTTTCATATGACTTCCCACATGGAGTGGTTCTGTGAATATGAAAGGTATGATGTAGGTAATTTTTTCCTAGGTGATGATTTAACAATCAGAGTCATAAGACAAGGAAAAGTTAAGTTGTGGATCATAGATGGAAGGATTAGAACACTACCCGGTGTTATGCACATCCCAGTTTTGGCCAGAAATTTGATTTTTGTAAGAAAACTAGATGGTGCAAGGGTAAAAACAATATTCGAAAAGGAAACTTTCCAGATGTTCGAGGAGCAATGATGTTGTTGAAGGGAGTTAGGTTTGGAATTCTGTATAAGCTGCAAGGAAGAACTATTAGTGATGGGTGTAATAGTTCCATTGTTCTTGATATTGGATTTGAATAAGAAATAAATCCTACAGTCTCTGGAGAAAATATGATGATGTGGCATCAAAGACTGGGGCATATAGGAGATAAGGGTATTCGACTATTACACGGTAAAGTTATGGTTTAAGGAATGTCTAACTGCTCTATGGATTTTGATTTCTGTGAACATTGTGTATATGGGAAGCAAAATCGAGTGATATTCCCCTCTGGTACAATGAGGGCAGAAGGAATTTTACATCTAGTTCACAATGATGTGTTTGGAACTGTGTTGGTTCCATCATTGGGAAAATCTGTGTACTATGTCTCATTTATAGATGACTTCTCAAGGAATACTTGGATATATTTCCTTAGGAATAAATATGAATCTTTTAATAGGTTTAAAGAGTTTAAGGCTCTTGTTGAGAATCAGACAGAGAAAATAATTAAGGTGATGAGGACATATAATGGTAGAGAGTTCAATGGGAATGAATTTGAAGAATTCTGTAAGAAGTGCGGTATATAAAGGCAGAAGACTACTCCATAAACACCTCAACAAAATGGAGTTGCAGAAAGGATGAACAGGACGCTGATGGAAAAATCAAGGTTCATGCTCAATGGTATCGGGTTAGGGCAAGAATTATGGGCAGAGGCAGTGGGTACTACATGTTACCTTGTCAATAGATCACACTCATCAGCACTATATGAAAAGACTCCACAAGAGGTATGGATTGGTAAGAAACCTTCTCTCACACATATCAAGGTATTTGGTTGTGAGGCATATGTTCATGTTCCAAAGGAAAATAGGAATAAGCTAGATACGAAGGCTGAAAAGTGTATCTTTATTGGGTATAAATATGGTCTAAAAGGTTATAAGCTTTGGAACCCATAATATAAGAAGGTTGTGTATAGTTGAGATGTGGTATTTAGAGAAATGAATGATGTTGTTAAACAGGAAGTCCTACCAAGTAAGGAAGAACTAGAGAAAATAGAGTTTGATTTAAAGGATGATGAATCAGTATCTACGGAAGAACATGAATCATAAGAAGAAGATCCTCATACTCCTGTATTGATGAGATCAGTTTGAGAAAGAAGGCTTCTAGAAAGGTATACTCCATCTAATTTTCATTCAAATTTTTCTTTGTATATTACTAATGATTATCCTAGAATTGTCAGGGAGGAAGTGGATTGAGAGGATGTAAAGCTATAGAAAAAGGCCATGGATGAAGAAATGGAAACCTTGGATAAAAATGAGGCTTGGGATCTAGTGGAGTTTCCAACTAGAACAAATCCCATTGGCATGAAATGGATATTTAAAAATAAGTTGAATGTAGAAGGAAAAGTGGAGAAATACAAAACTCGATTAGTAGCAAAGGGTTATTCCCAGGTTGAGGGAATTGAATTTCATGAGATTTTTTCTCCTATTGCCAAGTTAACTTCTATAAGATTTATTTTATCTGTTGCTGCTACATTTGATTTTGAAGTAGAATAGATGGATGTGAAGACAACATTCCTACATGGGTATATGGAAGAAGAAATCTATATGAAGTAGCCAGAAGGATTTGTTGTGAAGGGAAAGAAGGAGTTGGTATGAAAGATGAAAAAGTCCCTATATCATTTAAAACAATCACCAAGGATGTGGTATNCCAACATTCCTACATGGGTATATGGAAGAAGAAATCTATATGAAGTAGCCAGAAGGATTTGTTGTGAAGGGAAAGAAGGAGTTGGTATGAAAGATGAAAAAGTCCCTATATCATTTAAAACAATCACCAAGGATGTGGTATCAAAAAATTGATACTTATGTGCTAGGACTTGTCTTCACAAGAAGCAAAGAGAATCATTGTGTTTATTTTAAATCAATTGGTGATCATTTGATTTATTTGGTCTTGTATGTGGATGACATGTTGTTGATAGGAAACAACAAGGAGATTATCCAGAATGTGAAAACTCATTTGTCCTATAAATTTGACATGAAGGATCTCGGTGCTTCAAATTTCATTTTTGGAATGGAAATTAAAAGATATCGGAAAAGAGGAAACTCTGGTTAAATCAGAGAAAATACGTTGAGACAATATTGTAGAGGTTTAATATGCAGGACTGTAAACCGGTCAAGGTCCCTATTCATGTTGGTGTAAAGTTAATTGTGGATCAGTATCCCAAGACATAGGAAGAGGAGGAGGCCATGTATCGTGTTCCATATGTGAGTGCAGTTGGCATTTTGATGTATGCAATGGTATGTACTAGACCACACATTGCACATGCAGTGGTAGTTTTGAGCAGGTATATGTCAAAACTAGGGAAGGAACATTGGACAACAATAAAAAGGGTTTTTAGGTATTTGCATGGCACTGCTATATATGGATTGTGCTACCAAGGAAGACCAACATTGAACAAAGTGTTTGACATACATGGATTTGTGGATGCAGACTGGGTTGGAGATCTAGATCATAGGAGATCTACAATTGGGTATGTGCTTAACCTGTTTGGAGGAGAAATCAGTTGGATGAACAAAAGACAGGTTGTAGTGGCACTTTCAACTACATAAGTTGAATACATGGTAGCCACTCATGCAAGTAAGGAAGTAGTATGGTGAAAAAGATTGTGTTTAGGTATTTGGTTGGTACAACAATTTGTAAGGATAGATTGAGACAGTCATAGTGCAATGTTTTTGGCGAAGAACCTGACTTATCATTCAAAGAGAAAGCATATTGATATTCAATATCACTTTGTGAGAGACATGGTTGAACAAAAGAAAGTGTTGTTGATGAAGGTGGAAACTTTGAAGAATGTTGTAGATTCATTAACAAAACCTGTGAGCAATGAGAAGTTATATTGGTGTAGAGGATCCGTGGGCATTGTTTCCCTGGATTGTTGACTATGTAACCCTGTAACCCCATGTATGCAAAGAAAACAACAAGTGGGAGAATGTTGGGTATGTGTTATATTCTTTGCATGACTAGCTCTATTGTTTGTTACATTGTGTCAAGCATGCAGGGGGGTGATAGACCCCCTGCACAGGGGTTCAGGGGTAGCGCCCCCAAGAATTATTTTTTCCTCAAGAAACATGTCTCATTTTTTCCTCATTTTTCATGTCGCCTTGACTTTCATGTCCATTGTTGGGTGGTTTTTCGGCACATGGTATTTGTCGATGATTTTGTATTTTCGGTAAAGGAATTAGGGTTGTTGACTAATCCAAGTCATTGGGTTAGGGTTTTGGATGTCGTTGGCTCCTATATGTATATTGTATTGTAAACAATGTATCACTATGAATGAATATTGAATATGTTGGTTTTCCCAGTTTGGGTTTGTAGGGGAAAAATCTATGTGTAATGTGTGTATTTCCCATTGTATCTTTTCTGCTCTTTTATTGAAAATCTGTTTGCAGTAAAATATTGTACAAGGTTAAAATCTACTTAACACACCTAGGAGTTCATTTGTAAAATTAACTCAAGTGATTTGTATCTGAGGTAACCAAGGAGATCTGAGGTGAGTTTCAGAGGGAATATGAAGTGAATAAGGGATAAATTCCAAGGGAGGATGAAGTCTTGTGATGATGCATTCTAAGGTGTTTTGAGAAAAATAGTCATAACTTCCTCATAGAGGATCCAAATTATATGAGACCAATTTCATTGGAAAGAGTACAGTCCATAATATGTTGTTTGCAAGTTTTAGAACTAATATCAAACATTCAATGCATGGCATGCTCTACAAGTTTTCTCTCTAGAATAGGCCAGAATTCAGCAAGGTCTTCCATTTTCACTATAACTCCTTTTTAGGGATGATTCAAGGAGTGAAACTTTGAGGAATTTAAGAGAATATATTGAATAATATTGGGTATAAGTTTCATAAATTTATTCACTATAGGTACAACATTATGCCTATTAAAGTTTAGGGTTTGTGACTAATCCAAAAACTAGTCCCGCAAGACTAAAATAAAGTTTGATGAAGATGTTATTCTCTTGTTGTTGAAGATGAAGAAGGTATGAGGGTCTATGATGGTATGCGCCAAGTTGCTCACATGTTGAAAGGTATGGTTATCTATGTGTTTTTAGGTTTGTATCTTGGTGAGTTAGCACATGCTTAAGGCATGTATTGGTATATTGTTTGAGGAATTTCATTGATGCTTGGCCCATGCTTGAGGTATATGGTTGGATGCATATATTGGATGTTTGGCACGTGATTGAGATACATATATTGGATGTGTTTGGCCCACGCTTAAGGAATTATTTTGGCATATGGTTTGAGGATCATCTTGGACATTGGGCACATGGTTTGAGATGTACTTTGGTATATGTTTACATGTTTGAAGCATATCTTGGTACATGGTTGATGGATGTTATGGAACATGTTTTTGGTACATGGTTGATGAATGTTATGGAACATGTTTGAGGCATATCTTATGATCCTGATTATTTTGAGAATGAAATGAAGGCATCAAAATAATAATGAAATATATAGATATATTTATACAAACACAAAGATACAATAATGAACAATTTTTATTAATGAGAGAATGTACAAAAACTATAATATTACAGAGTGAATGACTCGCTAAAATGGTGACAAATTATCTCTAAGAATAGATGTGATGGATATGCTCACTCGCAAGAATATGATGATTTTTTCAATGAAGCTCTAGAGGCATTTTTAAAATAAACAAAATACAAAACCCTAACTACGAAAGATGAAATTCCAAAAGGTTTGCAGGCCCCGATGGGGGTAGTTGGTATCTCAACTTCCCAAGTGTGTAACTTTTGAATACGATCTATGTTTGGGGTGCAGGATAGATCATTTGAAAGTTCTATCTGAGGACTACATATTTTTCCATCACACTCTAGCTAAATTCTATATTGTGATTTTGGCGGGCGCAAAAAAAATTGTTTTGGGCCTCAAAATGGCCCTGGAAGTTTAGGACCCGAAAAGATGTAAAAAATATGCCAAGGTGGAAAACCTTGTTTTGAGACAGTGGAACATGTGGTGGCCACAAATTTTATCCTAGATCAATCCTCCTCCCTTAGGAAGCAATGGTATCCATTGCGTGAAGTCCCCAAAGAAGTGTTTGATGAATCTGAACGTTGGTGAGTTGCTTGCCTTGCTGACAAAGTTGTCCTTCTTAGCTTGTTGAAGGTTGTGATAAACATGTTGCTAGAGGGGTTGGACCTGTTTAACCAATATAGTTGCATGATATTTCATAGTGTGGAAGGAATCTATCGGTGAATATAAAACATGAAGAACATGAATGGATTTATCATAACTTGGTTTGACTAGGCAGTGTGGAGGCATCCCCGTAGGTGCAGCAGGAATATATTGGTGCTCTTTTGTAATCTTGTTGATCTTCTTCTGCTCGATAGAAGGGTATTGGGTTGAGGCTGCAGTGGTTGTAGTTTCCTTGTCTTCTGAATAGGTTGTGAAGAGGCTAAACTTTGCGGTATGAGAGATTACTTTGCGACACTATTTTGTCGGCACAGTAGTCAGAACTACCTCTGGTATTCTGTAGGGATGAACCTCCAGAGTAATAGTGACACTACGGGGTTGAGACTCATAAAAAAAATGACGCATCCACATATACGGTTTTCCTAATATAACATCACAGAATTATGGTGGGGAAACATTACACAATACCTCATCCTTGAAGGGCTTGATGCCATATGACAAGAGACACTGCTGGATGAAATGAAGATCTCATCCTTGGTGGAGCCATCAGATGTTGTATGGCTGCAGGTGTGGTGTTTTTATAAAATCCAATTGCTTGACGACATCTGTTGAGATGAGGTTCTTCTAGTTTCCACTATCAATAATAAAATGAAGCAGGGTCCCCTTCACCCACATATGTGAATAAAAAAGGTTCTCCCCCTCCTTGGGATCCTCTAGTTCTTCTGGTTGGACTGTTGTGGTCGCGACAATAGAAGTTGGTTTTGCATTAGATTTTGAGTCAGGGCTCAAATCTGTTTCTTTGATCTTGGCCACCAATGATTGTTTTGAGTGACATTCATCAGTGTTGTGCCAAGGGATTTTGTGGAAGCCACACCACTTCCCAGTGTCCTTCATCTTCTCGTTTCTCTTCTTTTCCTATGGCTTGGACTAGTTGTCTTCATATTAGTTGTTTTGTGAATTAGGGATACCTTTACCATACTTTGGTTGCTGTGTATTTGCAAACTTGAACTCTCTCTTGTTTTGTTGCTTAAATTTCGGCTCAATTTTGAAAACATATTGATAAGTGGCTCCCAGTGATGAAATGTCCATAAATTCCATTTCGGTTTGGATGTACCTCTGTAGAGCCCTACAGTATTTCAGAACCAGATGCCACTTAGATTCTTTTATACCCAACTTGGTGCGCAAGGTATGGAAGGTCTTTGTGAACTTTGGCACTGTTTGGTCCCTCTTTTGATGTAGCCTAGTCAATCTCATGTATTGGTCATCATAATTTCCCATAGGGTAATATTGCTCCTTGAGCTCATCCATAAAAACATCCTAAGTGGGGTCGGCCCCAAATATTCAAGACTCCTCTATGGAATTTTTATCCCAGTAAGTTTCCCACCAATGTTTGACACATGGGAGAGCCTTAAGGAGCACAAAGGTGATTTTTCCTCTGTCAGAAAAATTGTGAATAGAGAAATAATCTTCTAGCAAATTTAACCATTTTTCCAAAGCATCTACATCGATCTTACCTTAAAAAATGGGAATGTCAAAATTAACTTGTACCTTGAATGGAGTAATGTTTCCAAAGTGACTTTTTGACGAAAAGGTTCCTGTTATTGTTGGCAATCGTTGAAGGATTTTGGAAACATTATCCAACATATCGTTCATTTGTTTCACGAGGGCTTCCGTGAGAAAAAACTTGATGGGATATTCTACTCCCACGTCTCTCTTTTATTCCTCCATGGGAAGCTGCTTGGGATGGTGAGAGTGGTTTTCCTCAAGAGAAACTATCTCGAAACCCAACTCTCTATACCATGACCTCGTCAGGGACATGCACTAATAAATGATAAGGAGTAGCCTACTCTGATACCACTGATCCAAATTATTTTTAGAATTAAATGAAGGAAGAGATATAACAATAAAATATAAATATATACAGTAATGCACAATTTTTGTTAATGAGATAATATATAGAAACTCTAAAATTACAGTGTATGACTTGCTAGAATGGTGGCAGCTTATCTTTGAGAAGACATGTGATGGCTACGCTCATTCACAAGAAGATGATGATGTTTTCAATGAAGCTCTAGAGGCCTTTTTAACATAAAGAAAATCCAAAACCTTAAGCCTAGAAGATGAAACGCCAAAAGGTTTGCGGGCCCTGATGGGGGTAGTTGGTACGTCAACTTCCCAAGGGCGTAACTTTTTCATACGATATCTCTTTGGGGTCCATAATATCTCGTTTGAAAGGTCTATCCAAGGAATACAAATTTTTCCATAACACTTTGGCTAAATCCTATATTGTGACTGTGCTAGGCCCAAAAAATGTTTTTTAGGGCCTCAAAATGACCCTGGAAGTTTAGGACCCAAAGAGATGTAGAAAAACTACCAAGGTGGAAACCCCTGTTTTGAGCCAGTGGAATAGGTGGGTGGCCACCAATTTCCACATGGAACATATTGGCACACAATTTATGGATATAGAATATGCGTTTTACATGGATGATATGGCACACATGTCTTAGCATATGGTTTGATGCACATCTTGATGATGGTCTTGGTATATGATCTATGTGAGTGGATCTCGTTATAATTGATGATGATGTTGATGATGAGATATTTTTATCAGTGACACATACAGTGACAATGACAATGGTAGTGACAGTGACAATGACAGTGGCAGTGACAGTGACAGTGACAGTATCAGAGACAATGGTAGTTTGGTTATCAATGACATGTTGGTTATCAGTGACAGGTTGATTATCAATGACAGTGTTAGTGACAGGTTGAGTCTACACTTGTATTTTAGGGCAAAAGGAAGGGGAAAGGAAAGGGTGTTGTAGCATCCTTCTAGTTGGAGATGGAGAATATAGGAAGTTGGAGCTTCCTTAACATTGGAGCCTATAAATTAGGGTGTTGGAGCCTCCTTCCAGTTGGAGCTGGAGAGTTCAAGGAGTTGTATCTTCCTTCAGGTTGGAGCCTATAAACAGGGGGTTGGAGCCTCCTTCTAGTTGGAGCTAGAGAATTCAGGGAGTTCTATCTTCCTTCAGGTTGGAGCCTATAAATAGGGGGTTGGATCCTCCTTTTAGTTGGTGCTGGAGAATTTGGAATTTGGTGCTTCCTATGAATGTAATATTTTTGTATATAAGAAAACATTATGTGGTTTTCTCCTACTTGGGTTTCCATGTAAAAGTATAGTTTACTATGTATATGTGATTATGATGTGATGCATTGTTTATGGGTATATGTTTATAGTATGTTTAAATGTAATCATAAGTGAATGGAATCGTTCATAAGTTGATGTTCTCATTAAAATTGGTAAAAAGTGTTCAATATTGATTCACCCTCCCTCTTAGTATTGGTGAATATTCCAACATCTTCTACTTACCAGTTAGATAAGATTATGAGGTTATAATTTCAATTCCAATTCTTATTATAGTCTTATCAGTATATCAAATGCCTAAGTTATTAATTGGATAAGTTATCGTTATATAGTTTCTTGATTGAACTTGTTGGACAAGCATTTTGGATATAATTTTGAGAAATATCCTAAGAGTTGAGGAGATGCGCAATAAAGGTGCATTTAGGACCGGAGTGCGCAGTAAAGGCACATCCAGGATCAAAGTTTGCAGTAAAAGCACATTTAGAGGAACATAAGAAGATAAATCAAGGAAATAAAGAAAAGAAATAGAGCAAGGAAATAAATAAGGAAAAGTAGCATGCAGGAGAAAAGGAAGGAAAAACAACATGCAGGTGCGAAGGTAGGAAAAGCATGCTCGAAATATGCATTGTCATGAGTTTTAATGAATCATAATGAGTTTTCATAGGCTTTTAGGATAATCTAGTAGGGTTTTGAGCCCTTAAATCTGTGTATAAATATGTAATGGGTTTCCCAGAATAGGGTGCTGGGAGAATAGGCTGAGAATGAGAGAGAGTCTATGTCTAAAGGTTTATGGGAGATTTTGTAGAGAGAGGATTGCACTGTAGAGCGACTAGGTAGGATGGGGAATGAAATTATGATGTATCTATTGTAGTGCAGTGTGCAAGCCTGAGATGATTGCACAAAGAATAATAAATAAGCCAATCGTTGTGGACATAACCCAAGGATTGGGTGAACCACGTTAAATATTGTGTCTGAATGTGTCTTTTTTATGTGATTGTTCATGGATTTTCTATTTATGCATGACTAGATCTATCTTGGAGTGATGCACAATAATTATAAATGTTCCAATGAATGGTCTATGTCGAAATCTTCATTATAATGGTGCTTTATAATTGAATTTACAAATTAATCAAGGGATAAGAGACACAAAATATTGCGGACAAGGTATATAAGTATCAATGAACATGTTTATGACCTCACATCCCCTCATCCCTGCAGAAAATTGGTTCCTACATTCCTATTAGATACCTTAGGTGAGACTTCACTTGCATGCAGGTGATGTCGAAAGGGATGGTATCTGAAGGATTTTTTTGGTTAGATAAATTGAACCTAGGGTCTTACAACTGCGCACCAACAAATTGTTCCATTATCGGGACCCAAAATCTATAATTGATGGAATGTTTTGGAGGCCGACGAAGAAAGATATTTTTGAATGGTTGGAAAGGAAGGATCGATAATTTTCCCAAGGAGAGAATAGAAACCCGTGGATGAGCAACGAACAATGGTTCCAAAGGTATGTGTTTACAGAGCCGCATGAGATTTTCTTTAGTGAATTTCTGATTATTTTGATTGAATGTTTGGAAATATTAGTGGAGAATACCAAAAGATAGCATATTGTAGCACCAAGGAATTGGACCCCTGATTTGGTAAGACAATTGAATTCTATAAGAAATACTACTTCGAGTATCGTCAATTTCTGGTTGAATAACATACTAGGGGGTTATATTAAATAATTTTTAGTAGATTGTACCCAATCATATAGTGTCGCAGAGAGGGATTTATTTAAGGGATCGTGTGAAAGGTTTATGAAAGCAATGGGTACCTCGATAAAGATGTTGTTGTGCAACAGATGTGTGAGGATGATGGAATCTAAATACTAAGGGGCTTCGCACACATAGGGATTCTAGGGGATGACCAAGGGATAGTATGAAGGTAGGAAATAATGAAGAAGGAAGGGAGGGATTGAGGATGCAGAGAAACGAGGAAGGTATATCAGAGGAAGAAGATGAGTTTAGAGTACTGCGCAATGGAAGAAGGTACAAGAGGTTGAAGATTGGGGCTGAGAAAGGAGAGTCATGAAGTGAGTATGAGTGGAGAGGACCTTGTAGAGTATTCCATATCATAGATATACCATGTAGAAAGGAGAGGAGGAGGATTCTCAACACAGTCCCATAATAGAAGAACCTGTAAGTCCTACTCAGACTACATCCCGTGTCGATTCCATGACCCCGTGTGCATCACCTAGATCTAAGATAACATTTGAAGATTTATCAAAAGAACTTATAGTTAGTAGAGGAAGACATAGTATTAGTATCCAAAGAAGTGGAAGTAGTGCGTCAAGTTAGAGCCAACCAACTACATCGGGGGGAGGCACTACACAAAACACCATGGCAAGGTTAGACAACACATTTAGAAATCCTGAGTTTCAGGGAGTTGGGTCAGAGGACCCATAACAATCTCTATTTGTATGTGAGACAATTTGGGATATGAAGAATGTCTAGGATGAGGTTGTAAATATTGTGCAATTGGAAATAATGTTTAGAGGTTGTGCATTAGTATGGGACATGAAACTGCAAAGTACTACACGAGTAGGTCAAGCAAGGAAACTAGAAGAAATTCGACAAGCATTCTTGAAAGAGTTAAAGAAGATGAAATATAAGTTGCAATACATTATAGAGTTGAAGGAAATAAAATAGGTGCAGACTGAATCAGTTTGGGACTATGATCAAGTCCAAACATAGTTAGTTTCCTTGACAATTCAATTAGCAAAACTAAAGAAAGGTAAGGAGAAGCGGGAACAAGTCTGGTGTATCAATTGTGGAACTAAAGGCCACAATAAGGATAATTCCCATCGTTTGCATAGTATTTTGTGACTAGAGCATCAAATCCATTACCGGGAGAAGGGAAATATGTAAAAAATGGGGACATCATCTGTCTAATTGTCCATTACTGCAGAAATACCACAGTACACCAAGGAATTTATTTTGTAGCTTTTGCAAGCCAGTTGAGCACGAAGAGAAGGATCACCACACATTCAATTTGATGAGAGAGTGCACTTAAAATATGTATAGGATTCAGGAGGATAATGTTGCAATAGAAGGAGATGTTCCATGGTATCATAATCAAAGAGGATTTAATCCAGGAAGCCGAGGAGGATTTGGTATATATCAATGCAGAGGGAATCTTGACAGATGTAGCACACCAATTTGGAAACTCTGGGCTTATTCTCACTCTGATACCAATTTGTAGTGTACCTTTTTTCTTACCCAGAGCTTATAACGCACTATGTAACAATCTGTACAAGCACTTTTACATAATTTGTACAGGCATTATATAATCACATGAATTCAAGTAAAGAAATACATTTAACTCAGAGTGAAACATATAATTTACTGCTACGATTAAACAATCCATAGCATTTAACAGAAATTCATATACACAGCTAAAATCATGATAATTTATGTAGCACAGTCATGCAAAATGTGATAAGAACATAGTTAGATACTTATCTTGTAACAGTGGTGAAATCCACC
>JASDQU010186076.1:0-20652 GCA_032191745.1 Picea mariana | reverse complement strand
CGCAGTAATTTTGGATTTACACTCCAAGGAGCCTGAGTGAGTTTGCAAATGTCTGCTCCAGGCACAGTGAGACTTCCCTTCACCGTCAACTTGTGTAAGTACCTAAAGATTATGGCAACTAAAGACACCAATTCGCAGTGAGTCCCTGGGTGGGTACAGTCAACAGTCCGATCCGAAATGTATGGGCAGGATAACAAGTCCGAAATCAAACCTAAAGGCTCCCACACATAATCGTGGGTATACCTTCAAGTGACCCCCAATATATGATCCGACCACTACAAACAGTTGAACCACAGAGGGATAATCTCTGTAACTCACCTGAATGTGACCTCGTGCATAACCCCTGTGTGAGAGGGGGATCCCAGAAAACCAATACGACAATTGTATTTGACTCTCCCTAGCTTAGGATGCTAATGATTGTTTTAAAAAACTTTGGAGAGTTATACTCACGGCCTAATCCAAAGTGCTAACCCTAGTCTACTGTTGGTGGAAGATCCTAAAAACAAAAATGTTCTAGATAATTTTTTTTTAATTAGCATTCATTTTAAAGTTGTTCTTTACTCAAAGGGTGCACGAAAGTGAAACTGATGGAATGAGGACTCAATTCCCAAAAAGATGCATGAAAGATGATAAGAAAGCGTTTATTTTCAATGAATGCCTAATTAAGGGAAAGAGAAAGAGTCATTTTCGCTTTCAAACACTACTATGCAACGTCCTCAAATCAATTGGTTCTCAATCGAATCCAATGCAATGCTAAAATATTTTCAAAAAAACACCTTCTAATATGCAAACCAATTACTAAAATGTATCTTTTTGTCATTTGTATGCGAATGATGATTAATTCAATGCAAATACTTCTCCTACTAACTACCTTTTCAGATCAAGGGGATTCGGACAAGCATGATCAAATTTTGCACACATGACACACACTCTCTTGCTATGATTGAAGCAAGAAGCAAACAGAAAACAAAAGATAACAAAGAAAAATCAAACAATTCACACAAAAAGAGAGATGTTTAGGAACAATGACCTCAAAAACCAAGTGAGAAGAGTTACAGACTTCAGGTGTCCTTCACTAGAGTTCTTTCTCAGTCGGATAGGAGAAAAAAAAAACGGCGGATTGATTTCAAGCTCTCAACAGCAAAAACTCAAAAATAATGAAGAAGGGCATAAAATCTAAAGAACAAGGTGTTTACTTCTCAGGAGGAATCATGTCAAAGGTCAAAGGAGGAATCATTCAATCACAAGGCAGCTCAGCAAATGAAAAAATAGGGTTTAGACCTCAAAAAATGCAATTTTTGAGGGATTTTGTGCAAAAAGGGGCCAGCGCTCTAGTGTAAGGGACAACAAGGTGTTATAAAGATCTATGCAACACTCTCAGGGAGTGTTGGTGCCCTGCTAACAAGGCAAGGGAGCGTTGGTGCCCAAAAACTCACAAAAAGTCCAAAAAACCCAAAATTTCACAAGAATTTTTGGAATCAAGCTGAGTGTGATGGAGTGAAGAGCCAATCAGCATATGAAATCAAACATATGGAGTGAACGAGGTCTGAAAAAAACAAGGGTTAAGACAAGGTCTATGAGGAGAAATCAAAACTGAAAAGTTTCGATTCGATCCCCAGTGGAGTCGCCAATTTTTGTTGTAGGAAAATCTCCCTACGGATAGGTAGATCTCCTCAAAGAGATAAAATCTTAACTCTAAGACAGAAAGTTCTTATCATGGTCACTGACTTCCTTTTAGATCTAGGTGGACTAGTGTGTGAGAAGGAAGGAGAAGAGGAGTACCTTTAATCGACGTTTGTCCCTGCACGCTCCGAGTTGAGCTCCAATCTTTCGCTCCTCGATGAATCCTGTAGACAAACAAAGTACGACCACTTCCTACTCTATCAAGGTTAGCCCTAAATAGATCTATCTACTAAAGAGACAAATTCATATGATATCCAATACGAATTAGAAAGAAACAGGCCAAGCAAATCATATTAATGAGGACAAAACATTACTTACAACAATAGATGGATTGCAGCAGTTATGCCAAGTCCTCTTTGTCTAACCCTTACTCAAAAGATCTATGATCTGAATGATGATAGCTTCACCAATTGCTCCCTATGAGATCATAGGTCTCTTGTTTCCAAATCACCTCTGTTCCAGCACCACTTATGAGATCATAAGTCTGGTGTAATTCTCCATTTCCCTTCCCTTTCACCATGAGAAAGCTTGCTTATATATCCTTGGAGAGGCTCAACAACTTGAGATATCCTTGGGGTAAGTTGAGGATTTTCCTCCTTCAGTTGAGGATCTTCCCTAGGATCATGGCTGGACTAGGGATTCGAATCCAATTTCCTTCCAAGATTGAAAGTATCCTTCCCCCATTCATCTCAACAACTTAACTAATGCCCAGAATAGGCAGCACTCCCTCAAAAGGGCCATCAGAGCGTTGTAGCGCCCCTGAGTAGGCTTTAGGGGGGCACTGGTGCTCCAAAAGCACACCAACACTCCCCCAGAAGGGCTAACAGAGCTTTATATCATCCCCAGAAGAGGTATAGGGAAGAGCTCTCCTCCAAAACCTAGTTTTTTGAGAGTTTCTAGATGGCAAAAGGTTCATGATCCCAGTTAACCTTTCCCCCTCTTCCAAATCAAGTGTTTGATGTGTGTCAAGTGTCTTTTTGATGTCATTTATAGGCACGACATAGGCATCATGACAATATGCTTTCCTTGACACTTGCGACACTTATGAGAAAAATGCGACACTTGTAATGATGACACTTACGACACTATCAAAGTGAGTAATTTTGATGTGTAACAATATCATGAAGGGAAAGATTGTGGAACCAGAGTTTGAAGAAGGAAAAGAGAAGGAACCGCAAAACATTGCATTTATGGAGAAGTTCAAAGACGGTGACATCTATGCCATGAGTATCATAGTGGACTCTATAAAATACCACTTGATACCCTACATCTCCCATATTGACTCATCAAAGAATATGTACAATTCCCTAACAAACCTCTTCTCAGTCAGAAACATTAGACAAGTAATGAGTCTAAAGAATAAGCTATGTGACTTGAAGATGAATGATAATGACAGCATAACATCATACTTTGTGAGGATCTCTCAGTTAAGATATCAACTACAAGCTATTGAAGAAATCATCTCAGAGAAGGAACTGGTAAACATAGTACTCAATGGTCTTCCCAAGACATGGGATGCATTTGCCGCAAGTATGAACACAAGGAAGGAGTATCCTACATTTGAAGAACTTTGGACCTACTGTGCTAAAGAAGAATCAAGGATCAGTGCAAAAGAGAAACCTTAAAGGAAATATGATGATCAATCCTTCACAACAAGATTCAAGAATTCTAGGAACAAAAGGAAGTTTGGAAAGAAGCCAAATCTAGAGAAAGATATGTTAGAAATACAATGATTCAACTGTCGAAAATATGGTCACTACAAGAATCCTTGTCCCAAGTTAAAGAAAAGGAAGGAGACACATGAAGAATCAGTTGTCGAAGAAAAGTAGCCTTCAAAGAAGACTAAGAAGGATGAAACAAACTTCTTCCTCTAAAGGCAAGGTAACAATACTTTTCTTAGTTCTTGTACATATCTTATTTGCATAACCTATGTACATATCTTGTATATCTATATCTTAGAATATAATATGTTCCAAGAAAAACTATACCTATAAGATAAGGATTCCTATCATCGTGACTACAAGTTAGACAATACACATGAAAGAATGAAGTACATTAAGCAAATCATGTGGAATTTATTACATAAGTAACAGCTGCAAGATAAGCCGAAATTAACAATCAAGAAGAAATTGGAGAAAGACTTATGACACCTTGCAGAAGGCAATAAGGATGCAGATGGAAGTGTGGATTATGTTATATGAAGGGAGTCTATTATATACTTCCAAAAGAAAAACATGCACTCATACATGAAGCAAGGATTAGGAGGGAGCTAATCCTATGATCCATTGAAGATGATGTAGTATATATCCATGGTGGCAGCCATGAAAAGTAGTACATGTTCAGTTTGACTTCAGAAAAAACCTTCTTCGAAAAGAAGCCTTAAAGTATCCCTGGTTGTCCATCCACATCTGTGATTCTATGATGAAACAAAGAAGTGAAATATTTAGGGAATAAGATCTATAAGAAACTCCATGGACCCAAGAAGCTAAAGAGAAACATGAGGAAAAACATGAAGATTCCAAGAAAGAAAGAAAAGACAGAACAACCAGTCACAAGACTACCAGCCTGATGTGAACTCACCAAAAAGAAATCAAGCAGAGGAAATGAAAAGTGTGATGAAGAACAGCGTATGGAAGACTTATGAATGCAAACATTGTGAGATCCAGAACTAGAATTTCTTCCAGATGGAGGGAGAAGACTATGATGATTGTTTGTTCCAAGTAGACCAAACATACCTCTACATGATCCAATATATCGTTCGCAATATCCATGGTTTGGAGTTTACATGTATAGAAACCTCAAGGCTTTGAGGTATACCAGAAAGAGACCCTTGTATACTGATGGAAGAAGATAACTTGGTGAAGAACGTCCAATGCACAATAGAAGCATGGTAAAGAATTTCTATATCACAGATATTGTATCAGAATGGTTACTCCGAAGCTCAGAATGATGGATTTCTAATCCATGGAAAACTCTCATGATGGAAGAATAAGTACCACCTGGATATGTTCCAGTATGACCCTTGCCATGATTTTATGAGCTATCAGGAAACCAAGAGGAATCCAATAATGATATACTATATTGATCAGATCTATATGAAGCCTTCAGAGAAAACCAGTGTTCAAGAAAGGCCGAAGTACATTTGAGATCAAGCATTACATTCTTAGTGATGAAGTCCAGAAAAGAGAAGTGGTTCTCCAATAATATATATCTCCATAGATGAGCAAATAAGCAGACATTTCGGTAAAGCCTTTGTCAAAGTGAAAGAGTTTGTGTACTCAAGCTAGAGCTCATGGAGACGAATTCCTTATTGAAAAAGGAAGAGATGACTCTCAGGTTGGGAGGGAGCACTGATGTGTTATTTATTTATGGACAGTCATTTTTTAGTTTGAAAAATGGTCCAAGATGAGTAGTACCTTTCCAGTTTGGAAAGTGGTTTGAAATTTCTGACAGAAAGGCATTTTCCAGTTCGAAAAATGGTCCAGATCGAATGGTCCTTTTCGTAATGAAAATGGTTCGATAGATTGTTGATGTACCATAGACAATGATTTCCCATTGTGGTTAACATGGGGAGTGGTCTAGGACAGTCTCTCTTCTTGATGGTTAATCAAGAAGACTGTTATGCCTCGCCGGGCAGTCATTCTTTTGAGGATCACAGTTGTGAGAAGATTCGAAGAATGGTCTATTTAGGAGGTTGGTGCAGGACAGTCATTTCCTTTGAAAATGGTCTGGACAGTCATTCCTTAGGGAAGATTCATTATCTCCAGGTTTCACTTTGTTTAGTGCTCGAGGAATGGCCCAAAACAAATGAATACGATAGAGGGACTATAGCAATTGATAATTCGTTGACTTCATATTAGTTTGTCCTTTGACCACAAATATTAGTTTGTCAATATAGTGATATACATATTGCACCCAAAACTTCCGTCATATGCATTTTGCACCCAACAATTCCTTCATATACGTATAAAAATATAGTAGAATAAAATAAATGTGACATGATGAGTGGGTTGGCGGACTCGCAGGAGGACTCGCGGGTTCGTATTTATAGGCATGATTATGTATCACGAGTCCGATCGACCGCAACATGAGATTTATTAATTTGATTTAAAATGGATATATACTTGTATATACTATTTTATACTAATATTAATAAATAAACTATAAAGTAAAAGTAATGATAGCTATCCTATAATATTAATATTAAATATCGTATTGCCCGCAAGGGTGTAGACCGATTGGCAAGTGTCGTGTATATGAAAGGAAATTTGTAAAGGAGGTCTCAAGTTTGATTCTCTACTCGACTAACCTGTGCGCTATTCATGCGGGCTAGGTTGATGCACCTGGGGTTATAGTGGTAGCCACCCGGGTATCGACCTAGTGTCATGCAAGTACGAGAAGCGCGAGTTGTCGATTTCCCTAGCATTAAAAATAAATAAATAAATAATATTAAATATCGTATTCATTATTAATATGTGATAATGTTTTGTTAAAATTTATTCAATTAATTATTGATATTTATTTTTATTTTTCATTTTTCATGTTCGACCTGTTCCGTGATATACATCTTGCACCCAACACTTCCGTCATATACATTTTGGACCCAATAATTCCTTCATATACATATAAAAATATAATAGAATAAAATAGATGTGACACGGTGAGCGGGTTGGCGGACTCGCGGGTTGGCGAACTCATGGGTTCACATTTATAGTCATGCTTATGTATCACAAGTACATGAGATTTAGTAATTTATAGAATATTATTACATTGTACCAAGATTTATAGTAATTTATATAATGTTATAACACTTTTTACTTAAAGAATAGTATATACAATTATTTAAATTTTATTCAATATTATTTTTAATGTTTTTAAATGAAATTTTGGAATTTTGGAATTTTGATTTTGTTTATAATAATAAAGGTTTGTACCTAGAAATTGATCCTTCTTGACTCTAGAGTTTAAAATGGATATATACTTGTATATACTATTTTATATTAATATTAATAAATAAACTATAAAGTAAAATTAATGATATATATCCTATAATATGCTTAGGCTTCCAACTGTTCCGCCAAATTAGCGGAAACTGGGATAGCTGGTAGTCGATGGTAGCATTGTCAAAAGTGGGTGGTTCGTCATCCATCATGCCCAAAGGAAACCAGGACTGATGGTGTTCCATAGTTTGAACTGTGACCAAATGTTTACAAAATACAACTAGCTTAGACCAAGACAAAACAGTCTTGACTGCCTTAAGAGGCATGAGCAGAAGCCTAACCCTAAGCAACAATACTGAAACTAGAAGCATAACCATAACAATTACCACATAGCCATGTCGATATCATCATCCCGTGCTCCCTCCCATGTCGATATCTGCCCTGCTGGCGCATTGGAGAATGTGTATTAGAGCATATCCATATGTTGGATTATGTGGGTTCCATGTTGGACTTTGTCCGCCACCTAGCTCCGTAAATTGAACAACAATTCAAGGTGCTCTGGGTGGAAAAAAGGCAATGAGACACACTATTGTTCATGCATGGGTGAAATGGGAGGTGGCGAGAGGACCTTGCCACCCTTCCTTGACGTTCCACCCGACCTGTTCTCCTCTACCTTGCTTGGTGCTAGTGTTGTTTCCCTTTGTTGCTCCATGTCTATGGGCTCATCCTTGTCGCTCTCTGTGCCTTTGTCTGAGGTGTATCCAGCTGTGTGTGTTACCTTTTGAGATTCCAGCTCATCCTGAGTCTCCTCCTCTATGTAGCAGGTGGGATACTCTTCTAAATTCTCTTCCTCTATGTTGTGACCTTGTTGATTCTCGGTGGCAACCATGGTGGCTTCCCTTAGTAAGCTACTTGGTGGATGCTAGTTATCAGGCACAGTGAATAGGATATGCTTCGGAGGAACTTGAATTGGCTCCTCCGGGAAGACCTCCTCCACATATTCCATGGGAGGTGTTATGATCACAAAAAATCTGTGTGCAACTTGAGTCTGATGCATTGACAAGGCTCGCTCCATCCGGTGCAACCTCTTTTTTCGAGCAACAAAGGTATACTAGGAAAATCCATGGTGTGGCTTCCATTGTTCATGAGGAATTGGAATGAAAAATTGGATGGAGAAAGTGCAAAGGGTGGTCTAGTGGTTGCACCAGAGCTCACAATTTCAGAAGTGGTGATGGGAAAGATCAAACTGGATGAATATATGGTGGGAATTGTTCATAAGTGGCTGGATCGATGGGACAGCCTCCTGCATTAACTTCCCCATCTTAAATGACTACATCTCCGGACTGCTCACTCAAGGGATAAGACCCTGGTCATGAAAATGACAGTTGGGGCCAGCTTCCATTCTTAATGTTGAGGGGATGGGGGTTGGCCTGCCTCATTTAAGGCTAGGCCTTGCTGCATCCCAGGTGTCGTTGATGGGTGGTGTGTCATCCCATCCAGGGGATATCTATCCTATAATATTAATATTAAATATTGTATTCATTATTAATATGTGATAATGTTTTGTTAAATTTTATTCAATTAATTATTCATATTTATTTTTATTTTTCATTTTTTAGGTCGTGTGTGTTCCGTGATATACATCTTGCACCTAACACTTCCTTCATATACATTTTGCACCCAACAATTCCGTGATACACATTTTGCAGACAATATTTCTGTCATTTGCAATTCGACCCCGGACCACTAGAACTTGCAAGCTTCACTATATCCGGGTTCACAACTTTCAGAAAAATGACTAAGTAGCAAGAAAGATAAAGTACAGGGAAAAGAGAAACGGGAAATTGGTTAATTATAGAAGACCGAAAAGATAAATACACATAAAACTATATATATTAAGCTATTGCACCAAAGGAAATGAAATGCACTTATAAATATATATTACAATAAAATAGATGTGACACTGTGAGTGGGTTGGTGGACTTGCGGGATGGCGGACTCATGGATTCACACTCATAATCATGCTTATGTATCACGAGTATGATCGACATAATGTGATTACTTTAAAAAAAGGAAGTAAACCAGTCCAGAATATTATAACATTTTACCAAGATTTATAGTAATTTATATAATGCTATAACACTTTTTTACTTAAAGAATAGTATAAACAATTATTTTTATGTCATTCAATATTATTTTTAATGTTTTTAAATGTAGATTTGGAATTTTGGAATTTTGATTTTTTTTTATAGAATGTCTAAATGAAACTTTTAAATTTTTTAAACACTAAAGAATATACACCATGAAAAATTTCTAAATTTACGAGGCACCAAGAGTATACATGGAAACACTAAGTTTATACACCATGAAAAAATCATACACTTTGAAAACATTTCTGAATTTATGAAGTAATTTATGAAACAACACGTAAAAAACATATAAAAATTTTGAAATAATTTCTGAAACACCAACACCTGAAACTTTTAAATTTTTGAAACACTAAGGCTATACACCATGAAAAAATTCTAAATTTTTGAGGCACCAATATTATACGCGGAAACACTAAGTTTATACACCATGAAAACTTTCTAGATTTCTGAGACACCAAGATTATACACCTTGAAAAAATTTGTGAATTTATGAAATAATTTATGAAACAACACCTAAAAAACTTAAAATTTTTTGAAACACTAAGATTATACACCATGCAAAATTTATAAATTTATGATGCACCAAGACCATACACCTTGAAAAAATCATTTCACACCAATATTATACAAACCTAACAACTCAAATATGCAATTACAGTAATTTCAGTCAGTAATTTCCTAAATTTCAGTTGAAGTAAACTTGATTAAAAAATGTGCCCTGATAAAAACCAAGGTAGGGAATTTACAATACTTCTTTAAATACTATTACATTTATATAACCTGCTTGCTTTTAAAAACAGAAGTAAATCAGTCCACCATGCTCCCACAAGTTCATGCCACACTTTGATGTACATATCATGTCTTTTATACACCTTGAATTCTTTTTTGAATTTATGAAGTAATTTCTGAAACACCTAAAAAACTTTAAAAATTTATGAAACACCAACACCTGAAACTTTTAAATTTTTAAAACACTAAGAATATACACCATGAAAAATTTCTAAATTTATGAGGCACCAAGATTATACACAGAAACACTAAGTTTATACACCATGAAAAATTTCTAGATTTCTGAGACACCAAGATTATACACCTTGAAAAAATTTCTGAATTTATGAAATAATTTCTTAAACAACACCTAATAAACTTATAAATTTTTGAAATGCTAAGATTATACACCATGAAAAAATTCTAAATTTATGATGCACCAAGACATACAACTTGAAAAAATCATTTCACACCAAGATTATACAAACCCAACAACTCAAATAAATTACAGTAATTTCAGTCAATAATTTCCTAAATTTTGGTTGAAGTAAACTTGATTAAAAAATGTGCCCTTATAAAATCCAAGGTAGAGAATTTACAATACTTCTTTAAATACTATTACATTTTTATAACCTGCTTACTATTAAAAACGGAAGTAAATCAGTCCACCATGCTCCCACACGTTTATGTCATACTTTGATGTACATATCATGTCTCAAATGCGTGATATGTCATGTTAAAGGCATCAGGGTTAGAGACATTGGACTTATCAGAAATATACATTCCATTAGTGTCCAATTTTCCTATGAAACTATAGTTTTCATAGCGTATGAAGCAGATAATATCCCAAGTTCTATCGCCAATGACATTCTCACATTTTTGTGGGACGATAGTTGTTGCATCTTGTGATACAGAACAACAGGTCCAACTACGGATGTAGGAAACCAACCTTGCAAAGTTGAAGCAAACAAGGGCATAAGATCTCAACCCTGCAAACTCCAAGAACAGGTCTAACTTCCCAAATTCACTACATACAAGATTGTATCCAAAAATTGGAGGAAAATGTATTGTAACACGTCTGTTAAGTAAACATTTAAGGTTGTCAGAACCATCCAAGGGCCTCGCACTATGTAAACATTTTAGAAATAATGTGTGTGGAAGGCCTCTCTACATACGTTAAGTACTTAATAATAATAATAAATAAAAATAATAATAATAATAACAATAGTACAACAAACAGAAAAATATTTATAATTAACAAAACTTAGGATAAATTAGCAGAAAATGCTAAGACAAACATTCAAACTAATGCTAGCATTAATCCACCTTCGAGCAATGCATAAGAAAATATATGATTCAGAAAGACCATATATGATCAAAAACTTTGGATATGCTAACATATAAAACATTGGGAATAGCGAAGCCAGCAATAAGACCTCCAATCTGTTATCCAATCATATCATGTCATATATGGTATTTTTTATTATATAAAAATAAATGTTTTTAGTTCCCTAGTTCCAACAATAAATATTATGCGAATATTTGTGGTCAAAGGACAAACTAATATGAAGTCAACGAACATATTTATTTTTATTTTTCATTTTTCATGTCCATCTTGTTCCATGATATACAACTTGCACCCAACACTTCCGTCATATACATTTTGCACCCAATAATCCTTCATATACTTATAAAAATATAGTAGAATAAAATAGATGTGATCCATTATCCAATCATATCATGTCATATATGGTATTTTTTATTATACAAAAATCAATGTTTTTAGTTCCCTAGTTCCAACAATAAATATTATGCAAATATTTGTGGTCAAAAGAAAAACTAATATGAAGTCAACGAATTATCGATATTATTCATATTTATTTTTATTTTTCATTTTTCATTTCCAGCTTGTTCCGTGATATACATCTTGCACCCAACACTTCCGTCATATACATTTTGCACCCAATAATTCCTTCATATACTTATAAAAATATAGTAGAATAAAATAGATATGACACGGTGAGCGGGTTGGCAGACTCATGAGTTAACATTTATAGTCATGCATATGTATCACTAGTCCGACCTACAACAACATGTGATTTAGTAATTTGAGTTAAAATGGATATATATACTAGTATATACTATTGTATATTAATATTAATAAATAAACTATAATGTAAAATTAATGATATCTATACTATAATATTAATATTAAATATCGTATTCATTATTAATATGTGATAATGTTTTGTTAAATTTTATTCAATTAATTATTCATATTTATTTTTATTTTTCATTTTTCATGTCAAGCCTCTTCGGTGATATACATCTTGCACCCAACACTTTCGTCTTATACATTTTGCACATTTATAATCATGCTTATGTATCACCAGTCCGACCAACTGAAACATGAGATTTAGTAATTTATAGAATATTATAACATCGTACCAAGATTTATAGTAATTTATATAATGTTATAACACATTTTACTTAAAGAATAGTATAAGCAATTATTTAAATTTAATTCAATATTATTTTTTATGTTTTTAAATGTAAATTTGAAATTTTGAAATTTTGATTTTGTTTATGATAATAAAGGTTTGTACCTACAAATTGATAATTCTTGACTCTAGAGTTAAAATAGATATATAATTGTATATATTATTTTATATTAATATTAATAAATAAACTATAAAGTAAAATTAATGATATATATCCTATATTATTAATATTAAGTATCGTATTCAAGGTCAGCGGAGGCGGCTGGATGGTAAAGTCGTTCTTGCAACGAAGGTCAGGTCTTGTGCTCAAACCCAAGCAAGGATGTGGTCTAGCTGCAGAAATCTTAACTGGGCCAAGCCCGCATGCCTTTTCCCCGGATGGGGTGTTAGTGAGGGCCAGCTAGCGAAGGCAGGAGCAAGGTGGGTGCCAACGAGGCACGGAGCCACATGACGGGCCCGTGCCTCCGTCTGCCACCCTCCGGGAGAATTAATGGAGCTCTAATGGTGATGGGAGGGCGTGTTTATTGGCATCGACCTCTGCATTTTGATATGGCTCAGGCGATTTCCTCCGTTGTTATTCTATGGTATCAATGCTTTTGCTGTTGGCTAGTAGAGCTTCCTCCTCCGCGTCCATGGCCGGCATCTAACTGGTCCCTGGAGGCTCCCCACCGCGACCATCACTGCGACCTTCACCGCATGCACATGATGCCCAAGCATTGGAAGCGTCTGAGAGGGAAACCGCGGCGGGGTTCTCCATGGAAACCTCGGTGACCCTCCTTCTTCTCGCACGAATTGTCTCCCTCAACACCTTCCCGTCACCTCCAGGAGGCGCAGCCCAGCCACACTCCTCCAGCTCCACCGATTGCAAGCTTGAACTCCCTAGAATTGATCCCTCGGTCACCTTGTTCCTCGCTGCACTTACTCCTTGCTCCCATCGGGACTGAACCGCAAGCCACTCGGCGCTCGGCTTTCCCCAGTACCTTAGGTGAAGAGCCACCACCTCCGAAGAAGGCATCGGGAAGCCCTGGGACCCCGTCCGTTGACGCCACCACCAGAGAGCAGGTTAAAGATAAACTGGGCATTCTATATGGCATGGTTTTTGAGCTTCGCCAGGGCGTCGAGGACCTGCAATTCCGACTGCAGCTGTCGAATGACAAGTTCACGCTTTTCCTCCAGCTCATGTCTTCGCTGCATGAAACCTTCCTCTCGACCCGGGTAGAAGCAGACACAGCAGACAGTGAGGCAAAAGAGAGCGCGACTCCAACACATGCACAGGGCGCAGCCACCACGACTGGAGATGTGGTCATGCAAGGTGCAGCAGAACCGTCCCTGAAGGTAACTGGGAGCGCAACCATGGCTGAGCAGGACATTGCGAGGCACGACCATGGAGCCGAGAAGAAGGAGGTCGAGATGCAGTGGGGCGACGGGACGACAATTGTAGAGGAGGAACCTTGGACAGGCGACCTCAACGCCACCTGGCCAGGTTACGAGCCAAGTGTCTAGTTTATGTTTGTTCAGTAGTTTGGTTATCTGTCTGTTGCTTTAGATGAAGCTTCACCATGTTTTTAGACATTATATTGTATGGCTTTTACGTTGTTCAAGCTGACTAGGCTGCTGACTTGGCTGGTTTCCCCTCTGTTGGGGCAGCCCAGAAATCTCAGTAGACCAAATGCTATGTTTTGTAACTCTTTTTGCTTCTAGCAGGACACTTATATAATAAATTTCTTACTTACAAAAAAAAATATTAAGTATCGTATTCATTATTAATATGTGATAATGTTTTGTTAAATTTTATTCAATTAATTATTGATATTTTATTTTATTTTTCATTTTTCATGTCCAGCATGTTTCTTGATATACATCTTGCACCCAACACTTCAGACATATACATTTTGCACCCAACAATTAGTAGAATGAAATAGAAGTTACAAGTTGAGCAGGTTGGACATTTATTGTCATGCTTATGTATCATGAGAACATGAGATTTACTAATTTATAGAATATTATAACATTGTACCAAGATTTATAGTAATTTATATAATGCTATAACATTTTTTACTTAAATAATAGTATAAACAATTATTTAAATTTTATTCAATATTATTTTTAATGTTTTTAAATGTAAATTTAAAATTTTGTAATTTTGATTTTGTTTATGATAATAAATGTTTGTACCTAGAAATTGATCCTTCTTGACTCTAGAGTTAAAATGGATATATACTATTTTATATTAATATTAATAAATAAACTATAAATTAAAATTAAGCATATCTATCCTATAATATTAATATTAAATATCATATTCATTATTAATATGTGATAATGTTTTGTTATATTTTATTCAATTAATTATTCATAAAAAAAAAAATCATTTTCCATGTATTAATGTTTTGTTAAATTTTATTCAATTAATTATTTTTATTTATTTTTATTTTTCATTTTTCATGTCCAGTTTGTTATGTGATATACATCTTGCACCCAACACTTTCGTCATATACATTTTGCACCCAACAATTCTGTATTATAAAATAAAGCGGGTTGGACATTTATAGTCATGCTTATGTATCACAGTCCGAACTAACGCAACATGAGATTAAGTAATTTATAGAATATTATAACATTGTACCAAGTTTTTTAGTAATTTATATAATGCTATAACATTTTTTACTTAAAGAATAGTATAAACAATTATTTAAATTTTATTCAATATTACTTTTAATGTTTTAAATGTAAATTTGGAATTTTGAAATTTTGATTTTGTTTATGATAATAAAGGTTCCTACCTAGCAATTGATCCTTCTTTCGAAAAAACAACTAAGTAACTAGAAAAATAAAATACAGAGAAAAGAGAAACGGGAGAAACTCGAAATTGGTTAAGTATAGAATAAGGAAAAGATAAATACACATAAAACTATATATATTAAGTTATTGCACCAAAGGAAATGAAATGCACTTATAAAAATATAGTAGAATAAAATAGATGTGACATTGTGAGTGGGTTGGTGGACTAGCAGGTTTGTTGACTCGCGAATTCACATTTATAGTCATGCTTATGTATCACAAATCACATTTATAGTCATGCTTATGTATCACGAGTCCTACCGACATAGCGTGCTTACATTAAAAAACGGAAATAAATCAGTCCAGAATATTATAACATTTTATAAAGATTTATAGTAATTTAGATAATGCTATAAAACCTTTTACTTAAATAATAGTATAAATAATTATTTAAATGTTATTAAATATTATTTTTAATGTTTTTAAATGTAAATTTGGAATTTTCGAATTTTGATTTTGTTTTGATAGAATGTCTAAATGAAACTTTTAAATTTTTGAAACACTAAGAATATACACCATGAAAATTTTCTAAATTTATGAGGCACCAAGAGTATACATGGAAACACTAAGTTTATACACCATGAAAAAATTATACACCTTGAAAAATTTTCTCAATTTATGAAGTAATTTCTGAAACAAGAAGTAAAATTTCTAAATTTAGAATACTTCCTTAATACTATTACATTTATATAATGTGCTTACTTTTGAAAACATAAGTAAATTAGTCCACCATGCTCCCACACATTCATGCCACCCTTTGATGTACATATGATGCCTTTTATACACCTTGAAAAAATTTCAAAATTTATGAAGTAATTTCTTAAACAACACCTAAATTTTTTGAAATAATTTCTGAAACACCAACACCTGAAACTTTTAAATTTTTGAAACACTAAGATTATACATCATGAAAAATTTCTAAATTTCTGAGGCACTAAGGTTATATGCACAAACACTAATTTTATACACCATGAAAAGTTTCTAGATTTCTGAAGATTATACACCTTGAAAAAAATTTTGAATTTATGAAATAATTTATGAAACAACACCTAAAAAACTTTTAAATTTTTGAAACACTAAGATTATACACCATGAAAAATTTCTAAATTTCGGATGCACCAAGAATATACACCTTGAAAAAATCATTTAACACCAAGATTATACAAACCCAACAACTCAAATATGCAATTACAGTAATTTAGTCAGTAATTTCCTAAATTTCAATTGAAGTAAACTTGATTAAAAAATGTGCCCTGATAAAAACCAAGGTAGGGCATTTACAATACTTCTTTAAATATTTTTACATTTATATGACCTGCTTACTTTTGATGTACATATCATGCCTTTTATACACCTTGAAAAAATTTGTGAATTTATGAAGTAATTTTGAAACAAAACCTAAAAAACTTTTAAATTTTTTGAAATAATTTCTGAAACACCAACACTGAAACTTTTAGATTTTTGAAACACTAGGATTATACACCATGAAAATTTTCTAAATTTCTGAGGCACCAAGATTATAAGTGGAAACACTAAGTTTATACACCATGAAAAATTTCTAAATTTCTGAGACACCATGATTATACACCTTGAAAAAAATTCTGAATTTATGAAATAATTTCTGAAACAAACCTAAAAAACTTTTAAATTTTTGAAACACTAAGATTATACACCATGCAAAATTTCTAAATATTTGATGCACCAAGACTATATACCTTGAAAAAATTATTTCACACCAAGATTATACAAACCCAACGATCCAAATATGCAATTACAGTTCCTAAATTTCAGTTGAAGTAAACTTGATTAAAAAAATGTGCCCTGATAAAAACCAAGGTAGGGCATTTACAATACTTATTTAAAAACTTTTACATTTATATAACCTGCTTACTTTTAAAAACGGAATTAAATTAGTCCACCATGCTCCCACACATTCATGCCACACTTTGATGTACATATCATGTCTCAAAGGCATGATACGTCATGTTAAAGGCATCAGGGTTGGAGACATTGGACTTACTGAAAATATACATTCCGTTAGTGTCCAATTTTCCTATGAAACTGTAGTTTTTATAGCGTATGACGCAGATAAATCCCAAGTTCTACTGCTAACGACATTCTCACAATTTTGTGGGACAATATTTGTTGCATCTTGTGATACAAAACAACAGGTCCGTCTACGTATGTAGGAAACCAACCTTGCAAAGTTGAAGCAAACAAGGGCATAGGATATCAACCCTGCAAACTGCAAGAGCAAGTCTAACTGCCCAAATTCACTATAGACAAGATTGTATCCAAAAATCGGAGGAAAATGTATTGTAAAACAATTGTTAAGTAAACATTTAAGCATGTGAGGCATGTTAGGTAAACATTTAAGGTTGTCAGAACCATCCAAGGGCCTCGTGTTGTGTAAACATTTAAGAAATAATACATGTGGCATGCCTCTTTACATACATTTAGTACTTAATAATAATAATAAATAATAATAATAATAATAACAATAGTACAACAAACATAAAAATATTTATAATTAATAAAACTTAGGATAAATTAGTAGAAAATGCTAAGACAAACATTCAAACTAATGATAGCATTAATCCACCTTTGAGGAATACATAAGAAAATATATGATTCAGAAAGGCCATATATGATAAAAAAAACTTTGGATATGCTAGCATATAAAACATATTCAGAAAGGCCATATATGATAAAAAACTTGGGATATGCTAGCATATAAAACATTGGGAATAGTGAAGTTGGCAATAAGACCTCCAATCTGTTATCCAATCAGATCATGTCATATATGGTGATTTTTATTATATAAAAATAAATGTTTTTAGTTCCCTAGTCCCAAGAATAGATATTATGCAAATATCTGTAGTCAAAGGACAAACTAATATGAAGTCAACTAATTATCAATCGCTATAGTCCCTCTATGCCTTAATATAATTAATATAATGTTCACAATTCTCAATATAAAAATCAACATTAAGACCAATAAAAACAAGTGTAATAATGTATACATATGTAAAAGTAAGAAAAAAAAATGAATATACTATCAATAACATCTACCAACATGCATATATTAATAATTAAAATGTGGAAAAGTCTAAAGTTTTACAATTAATATAATGTTCACAATTCTCAATATAAAAGTCAACATTGAGACCAATAAAAACAAGCCTAATAATAGATACATGTATAGAAAAAATACCTATACTTGTCTTACTTAAAAAGGGACAAAAAATTAATTATTTATAAGTTTAAAAATAATTATAAAAATAATTAAATTTATAAATAAAAATCTAATAGACTATAATTTGATTAAGTTTTAATTAAGTTTATATAGTTTAATGATATTTGATTCTTTAAGTTAAATTTATTATTTGATCTAATAAATTTATATGTATAATAATAATAATAAATGAATAAACTAATAAATTGATTAATTTTTAAATTAAAATTATATATTTTAATGATATAAAAAACTTCTATAAATGGTTGTTGTTTTCCTCTTAGGTATGGGAGATAACTTTGACCTGAGCTAAGTAAGGTCAGAGGTCACATTCATACACCAACTAGGTAAGGTTACAACGGAGCAGCCCCTTCGACTGATAAGCAGTGGGTGGTTCCTTATCTGGATGGAAGGAAGGAAGGTTGGAAGGCACCTTATCCTGGAGGTACCTTCCCTACCAGAATGGGGAGAAGGTCTGACTAAAAGAGTCACACAACCTGACCCTTACAGACTTGCATTCAACCTGACCCTTATATATGTGAATTTTCATTGTCTTTTGGGTTGGTTGGGGAAGTGACCTGAGCCCCTTGAGCAGATCTAACCTTCTAGCTTAGGATCAGAGCTAAACTTCTAGCTCAAGATTGCAACCAACCAGTTGGTAAGGACCCGCCCCTTCTAGCGTAAGATATTAAAATAATAATAAAGTAAAAAAAAAATATGTGGCCACAATTATATATATACACTACAACCAAGTAGGAGGGAGATTTCCATGTAATGTAAAGAATTAAAATAATAATAAAAGGTAAAAGAGCCCACAGTGATCAAATCTCTCTAGGTGAAAACCTTTTTTAGAGTGCAAAAATTGAGGAAAGGTTAAAGGTTTGTACCTTGAGAGATTTGATCCCTCTCGACACTTGATATATTTGATTCAGGGTTAATATGGATCTATGTTGGTTAATATTTGATGTCTTATGAATGGGATTAGCACTAGTTGTCCATTGTTAGCTTACATATGTAATTATAATTTTTGAACTTATTTTCTTTAAAATGCTATTGTTTCATAAATTGGTTTATAAAATTAAATTGTATTTTAAAATTTTATTATGATGTAAATTGATTTATAAAATGTAAATTTTGTTTTTTTATATTAATATTTAATTTAGTATATAGTATGTTTATAAATATATTTAATTTTATATAGGGTTTAACAAATTAATAGTTTAGATTTAAAAATGTTTAATACAATTTATTTCTCTTAGAGGCCCATTCTACAGCCCAGTATGAGGGAGATGTGTAATTCCTTCTATGCTCAACCTCAAGTTGACACATGTTCATTTAAATAAAATATTATAATATTGACTAAATAAAAAAAATGGCGTCTTTAATTTTAACAGTTTAAAAAGAAAGAGAAGGAGAAGTGTAATTCCTTTCGTGCTCAACCTAGAGTTCACAAGTGTACATTTAAAAATAATAATATAATATTGACTAAATAAAAAAAATGTCCTACCTGGATGTGACTCTTCTCCTGGCGACCACCACGAACCTCTCCAACGCACAATCCAATGGACATGGGGACTCCACCTCTCCCTCCCCTCATGCGCATTAAATCCCTACTCACATCAAAGCGATGGGAATTAAATTTTCCTCTGACTCCAACTTGGATCCTACAGAGACAAAGGACAATGGCCCATATCGCGCACACACAAAGGATGTGGGAATTGAACACCCTTCACATATGCCATTCACATTCTGGAAATGGTAATTCTGACCCTCATCAGCTCAATCTCAGGCTCATGACTATGATCCTCAAATATTCTTGTGCCAACGGAGACCCCCCCGACTGGCACCTGTTTTCCACTACAGTCAGTGGTGAACCTGTCATCCGCAAGTGGTGTTGGCTCACCCTCCTTCTCTAACTCCTGTCAATGCCTCCTCGAAGACGCACTACCCCCAACCTGAGAAGAGGTGTTCGTGGAGTTCATGCATCCACAACAAATCCTCCGCCCATTATGGCTAACTAGGACATTTATGACTGCACAGTTCCAAATTCTCTTCGATAGTTGTTAGATGATTGGGAGGAGGAATTAACTGTCTCTCTCCCAACCACTTGCCACACCCCCCAGGCATCGCAACAACTACTGGGTAATGAAAAACCTCCTTGCATGTACCCTCCTTAGCCTCTCAGGTGTGTTTGTCCCAAGACCTCCCAACTCGCCTCTATTACCTCACTCCTCCAAATTCCACTCTCCTCCTCCAGAGGTTCCCCCAGCAACTCGAATCCATCATAGAACAAAGGTAATCCCTTGGAAGAGGCTCATCCCAGTAAGCAAAGCTCGCAGATGACCCCCGCCATCAAAAAGGAAAGTATACCAATCAAAGAAGCAAGCTCAGATAGTACCAGCTCTTCTAGTGATAGTGGTTTCAATGGCTTCCCCATTGTGGAAGAGCTTCCTCTGGAATACCCTCCAAGTGTTTCTGGCAAGCTTGTTTAATTCCCAAGCTCTTGTTTATTTTCAGGTTTTACAGTCCAGTTT
>JASDQU010186075.1:0-20652 GCA_032191745.1 Picea mariana | reverse complement strand
TTAATGTTTATTAAGGGGTAAACTTAAAGTTAAATTTGAAATATTATTGTCACATGTTTAAATCTCAATTTAAACATGTGACTTTTAATTTAACTTAAACTAGCCCTAACCCTAACCTAAACACTATATAATAAACCCCCCCTCTCACCTTTTCACTCACCTATCATCTCTTCCAAGTGCTAGCGCTGATCTTCTCTGCTGTGGTCTGCGACCTCTTGTTTTTCTTTGTGGGAGCTGCCCTTTTGTATTTGCTGTGGATGCCTTTCCAACCAGCCGCCTCCTTCCTGCTGTGGATATCTCTAGCTGCCGTGGATGATTTCAGCTACCATCTGTCTTCCAGCCTGCCGCCTCTTTCCTTTGTCTGCTGTTAAAGTGTGTGGCTAGGTGCGACCCTTCTTGTGCTAGCTGTAGGTACAGGTGCGACCCTTCTTATGATTGCTACAAGTGAAGGAACAATCTTCATTGAGTGTGCTGGCTGGGGTATTGAGTTGCATGTGAGCAGCGTGCCTTTCTTTGAGTGAAATCCTTTAAGGTCACAATCCTCCACTGTGAATAGATCTGAAAGGGTTTTGATACCCCTCTTCACAATCTGCTATGTGAAGAAATTATCCAATGTGTGGCCCTCTTGCTAGGGTATTTTGTGGAGTGCCTCTTTCTCTGCTAAGGTTACCTAACAGCTCACTTCTGTTCACTACCTAGATAAGGGTTTATACACAGTCATGTTTGCAGCCTCTTGAGTAAGGTTTACTATGTAAGGGTTTGGGAAATTATTTACCTTGGTTGGGTTTGTGTTTTTATCCCTGTGGCCTTGAGTATGGTGGCAAGAAAGTTCCCTCAGTCTTTGGCATAGAGATCCACACTTGATCCATGAACTGAACCTTTGTCTGAGCATACAAACAAGATCTATACCTATTGTGGTTATTGGGCTATCTTCAGAGGTAGGTTGCTGTATCAGGTATGTCCCTCACTCATCTGGATTTGATTCTGCCTCAAAACTGTTTAAACTAGCATGCATTGTGTAGATCTAAAGATATTTATGTTGTGAAATGATTAGGCAGATCTGAAATCTGTGTTTAGGCATATAGATCTATTGTATATCTTAGATCTGTTTACTGTTACATTAGATTAGAATCCTGTCTCATTAGATCTGAGTTTGGATTCATATTAGAACAAATTTTCTTGTATAAGTTTTTATTGTTGTCCTTCACAGATCTACATGCTATGTGTTCTATTTGGGTTACAGATCTAGTTGATTTGATCATTGAAATTCAAAAGAGACTACTGTTCTGCAAAATTACCCTAAATCTAACAGGCGCCTTGCATGGTTTAATTTGGTCTCTTATAGCATCTAAGTGTTATTTCAACATATGAATCTGTCCCCCTTTTATGTGTTTCTTGCAATATTTGCAATACATCTCATCATCAACGTCACAATGGATCCATGTAGGGCCTTTCACTCTTGGGGCATGGTAAGATTGAAATGACACGAAATCTACAAATACGCTACAATGCAAACCCTCTCTTAAGTTTTAATATGTAAAATTTATATTATCTAGTACATTGCTATATATGCAAAATGCAAACTTCAAATTTGAAACTTGAAAGTAAATACTAAAGACGGATTTCAAATATGTTATTTAATGAATTATGAGAGCTAAAAACAAAGTATAGTGCCAACTTCAAATTTGAAACTTGAAAGTAAATACTAAAGACGGATTTCAAATGTGTTATTTAATGAATTATGAGAGCTAAAAACAAAGTATATAAGGATGAAAATACAAAAAAAAGTGAAGACATATTTCAAGACTGCAATTTAATGAGAGCAAAAAACAGGGACAAACTTATCATTTCGCTGTTAACATACCTGAGAATGACAAGAATGGACTATGGGCTACCTCCAAGATTGAGGATGGGTTGTTTTAGTGTGTAGCCTCCTCTCTTAGATGCCAAATAACTACCAAATTAGCACCAAGCTCACTCTAAATCACTGTTCTTCAATGCTGCGCCAAAACTCGAAATGATCACCCATGCTCAATGCGAGAAATGTGAGGAAAATAGAGGGGGAAGAACTATCTTTATAGTGTTCATTTAGGGTTTTAGAAACCAAAATTTAATAAAAAAATATTTTTTTCACCTACAGGCTACGCGGTGGGTTGGAGGGTTTGACTCGTCTGAGTAGGTACGGACTTGGCCGAGTTGATCGGTTTGGTACTGAACTAGTTGATTCAAGCCTTGAATCGGCGGGTTTGTACCAAACCGGTCGACCAAGTCACCAGAACGACCAAGTCAGACCGGTTTAGGGTTGGCTCGATCAACTTGGCTGAGTCCGAGTCGATCATTTTTTTAATACACCACCCCTTACCTATAACTTCATGTTCTTCTCTACCTTTGAAATCACATCCTTTCCCCTTCAAACAATGATTTTTTACAAACCACATTTGTTATCGAGGTCATGTGTTAGAGTCACACTCAAGTTCAATATTTATTGTTTAGAAGAGTTGTTTTGAACATAGATTGGTGTTATCACTCTTTTTTCTCAACAATAAACTTCGATATTTTTATTCTTCTTGTACATGCTTTCACTACTTGCTGAAAAGAGTGCCAATGTTGTTAATGGTGGCTTGTTGGGCTAGTGAAAGTAATGCACTATTAATGCCCCCCACTAGGGTTCAAAATCCACCCAATGACATGCTTGTGCTTATGCTTGTGATAGTTGTGCACCGGTACTTACAATAGCTGTTGGGGCTAGGTTGAAGTCTTGGGTGACTTTGGTAGAGTAGATACACCTAACTAATGGTTTTTTAGCAAAAGTATGATTCTCGTAGTGTGACGAGATGCTTTTTCTCCATTGAAGATCTAAAATAGTGCAGTTACCTCATACTCATATCGACCAAAAACATTTAATAAGAAAAAAATGTTGATGTAGGATAACTCAACATTTCTTCACATTTCTTCATGTGCTCCCCTTTCACCAGGGAAAAAATATGCCCTCAAAGGTCCATATGAACATAAACTCCAATGTCAACAATACTTTTTCATATGAAGAAAGGGTATTTCCAAAAAGAGTAATGACAACATCTTTACTAGAGGCTTGAGCACTTTACTTTGAAATTTCATGTTATATATAATTCCATGCTCTGAGATTCTTGTATCTTTATAATATGTTCAAATCCTTATTTTCATAAATTTCTATACTAGTCCTATGCATCCTTCAAGGTTTTTGCTTAGCTCATAATGGAAACAATATGATCACTCTAATGGTGAATAACTCACGCATGTGCCTTCCACCTTTGACTCCCACTTTACAAGCTCATTCCTCTATTTAGCAATGACTTCTATCATTGACTTCTAATGTTTCATTTAAGAGTCAATGAACTTTCCAATAATAACATTTCCATACACATTTTTAAAATCCTAAACTTTAGGTCATTAAAATATATGTATTTTTAAATTATGCAATGATAAAAACCATGGTTTTAAACTCTAATTTTGAAGAAGATATTTATGGTCAAGAGAAACACCGAAAATAAATATAATAGGGAGTGCCAAAAACCTAAAACTTTGATATCATGTAAAATCCAATGCATAAAGAGAAGGAAACAATTGCAAAGACAAAAATAAAAAAATAGTAAGTAAATACTTAATTTCACAATTCCTTACTATTCGAATGAGAGTTTAATCACCCTCAAAAGAGGGGAATCTATTCACTTTTTTGTAGTTGGATATTAATATATTTAAATTTTAAACACCATTAAAAACACTTAATCAAAATGAGAAACTCCAAGAGTCCTAGTAAGAGACGTTTCTGTTCCTGCAACATGATTGACTGATATATATTCTATTTTAACAACGTCCACGCATGTCTATATTTATGCATAAGTTGAACAAAACATCTTTAATAATAAAAATAAAATTAAAAATAAAATTAATCTAATGTGTAGTAAAAATTTCACACAAAACTTGTGATATGATTTGTAAAATCAAATTTATGATATTGAACATCAACATTTGCAATTGATATGGTTATCTCAAAACTTGGGGTAAGGGTACACAACTGTAGGAAATACAAATCTTGAGGAAAGTTGCAATCTATATTTTAGTATTAAATGAATTTTGATTGGAACTTGGTAGGTATAGAGTGTACATTTTGGCATTAAACATATTTGTTTTTTTTAACAAGTTGTCAGGGAATAAATTGTCAAGGAATAAAAAGCTTAAATTTTAAATTTTATCTTTGTATGTTTAATGGACATAAACTAAACTATATAAATTAAATTTCTATATTAATGTAAATTTCTATATTGAGTTGGCATAAAATGTGTAGATAAAATTCAAAGATGGACACTCTAATTAAAACCTTATGAGCTTGGAGGACGTGGATTGGAACTTAAAAATAAAAATAATGTGGATTGGAACTTAAAAAAAAATGTGAATACTAGGTATTGGATTAAACTTTATAAACTCTAATTTCGGATTATTTCAAGGAGACATCCTTTAAGCCTAAGCGGGGGGCACTCAAGGGGTAGGGTGCTGTCTCCTTTAAGCCTAAGCGGGGGCACTCAAAAGGTAGGGTGCCTCTTAGGGACTAAAGATATAGAGGCACATCCCTTGGCAACATAATATGTAATATAAGCTAATGAATAAATATCATCTAAACCTATCATTTGAAATATATATATATTTTTAAGTAAAAACAAATCTTATTATATTAATATATATATTATATTAATATATATATATTTTTAAGTAAAAACAAATCCTATTATATTAATGTTTTAAAATTACATCATGACATGGAGGTGTTAGTTGTTCTGCCTGTGAAGGAAACTGAGACAGTTGGTCTGTCCGAATTAGCATGCAAATTCAAAACATTATTTTGCCACCTTGCCCGGAGGAAACCAGGGTGCATGGCCAGTTTCAACAATAGTTTGATAATGTCTATGCTATCGCTACGATGGTTATGAACCAGAAGAGCTACAACTCTGATAAACATAAAAAAGAGAGAGTTTTGAACAATGTTGAACAGGAGAACCTATTAACCGGTGTCCTCGCGGTCGTCCGTCTCCTTGCTGCTTCTGATAGGAATGGCATAGAGCTGAGCGCAGGTGGGGCATTGTCACCGTGGGGTGGCTTTGGAGTAGGTGGCATACAACATGTCCAGGCGTTGGTTAACGCGAACAACTCTGAAGATTTGGTCGTCCACCATGCTGCGGACCTTGAAAATCAGGTTTAGGTGCTCCGGGTGAAGAAGTGGTGGCGGGGGTGGCGACTTTTGCTCAACGTTCGCCTCCTGGTGTGCATGCTGCGTTCGCTGCAGCTTCAATTCCTCGTTGCCTTCCGACAGCTCTTCCTCTACCAGACAGGTGGCGAATTCCTCAATGGGAGCGTCGCTGGGATCGTGTGCTTCTCGTGGGCGGGGAGGTAGTGCTTCTGCTCCAAAACACGCAGGGGGGTTCCAATTTTTCGGAACCGTGAACATGTGACTTTCAGAAAAATCGTGGGGAAGTTCCGTCGAAGGAATTTCCTCAACATATGTTCTGGGGGGCGAGTCTGCTTCTTTGGACTCCCTGGGTCTCTTTTTCTTGGCAAGAACCAGAGCTCGCTCGCATCTCTTATGCCTTTTCCGTCGTGAGTCGGCCGCGTACCACCCTACGCCTCTGCGGGGTCTTCCTCTTGCTTGTGGCATGGTGAGAATGAGGACGAGAGCCAGAACTTCCCCTGCACTTCTATTCTTGCTCGCTTCTGTAAGCTGCCAATGCATCCAAATCCGTCGAGAAGGTTGATAAGGGCGAAAATGGTGGCTGTAGCCATTAAGGCCGCGAGCTTAATGCTTTGGCTGGCCGGTTTGTTTGCGCGAGTGAGAGGCCTCGTCAAAAAGTGGAGGCCGACTGAAGTGATGTCCCTCATAACTAGCGGGGATATGAGGGCGGTTGACCACCATTAATGGCCCCTCCTGGCGCTTCTCCACGTGCCCACCTTGCTCTGCGTGGCACCCCATCTGGGGCTATCATTTGAAATATTAAGTAATTAAGTTGAGTTTAATTATTTATTTGTTTTACTTGTATATAGTTTTTACTATTCGAGGAATTTTTTTTTTTACAAAAATATCATTGTTTATTATTTTTTCACTTAATAATAAGTGAATGTTATAACAATAAGGTTGAGAAGAGCTTCCCATTTAGATTGTTTGTTTTACTAAATTCAATTCTAGATAATGCTGGTATATATAGACAACTTATATCTTCATATTGTTGTTTGTAATATTTAATGTGAAAATGTTAGTTCATGATTGTTTTAATGACCTTCATAATATGTAAACTTTTTATTTTAATTAATGAAAAGGATTATGTAATATTTTCTTTATAAAACAAAAGTGAATGCTATAACTATAATTTTTTTCACAACATCATTGTTGCATCATTGTTCAAAATTCCTGCACTTAATAATAATGAATGTTTACGAAAAAGAAGAGAAAATGCATTGGCTAATATTAAATGTTTATTTTCATTTTTAATAATAACTAATGTTTATGAAAAAAAAGAGAAAATGTATTGGCTAATATTGAATGTTTGTTTTGAATTTTTTTTAAAAGATGGTTATGGCATAAAATAAATATTGGAAGATTGTATTAGGTAATCAATAAGCATCAAGTTGCATAGTATTTATGGGAGTGCATGTCCATATATACACCATTATATTTATATGTGCATACCTCACTTTGTGAATATGCACATATATGCTGCCATAAACACTCTAGTTCAATGCTTATTGATTGATATTGTGTTACATGTGAAATGTTAGAATAGATATCAAGAAGATTTTTTTACTTAACAAGATATCTTGTGGAATCCTGCTTTTTTCCTCAAAATAATTGTATAAATTTTGGAGAATAGCTCAACCACCAATGATATGGATAATTGAGAACACAATAAAACTTGATCCTATAATCTATCGATGATTGCACCTTGATGAAGGAGATATCAATAACTCACTAAAACTAATAATACAAAAGATATCATTGTCAAATAAAAAAAGATTATGAAAATATTTATAAAATATGATATAATGGAAAAAGAAGACTAGGATATTATTTATAGTATATGACGTTCTTTTGAAACGTTAGGTACATGGTATAATGTGTTATGAATTTATGACATTTGACTTTGATCACTATTGCTTTAACAATATTCCAAGGATTTTTCTTATTTTGTCGTCGTTTTTTCATATATGATGCGTGGTATGTTTTGCATTTGATTCAAGTTTATACATAGAATTTAGCTTTTGTGTAGGAAAGTGTTTTGATGGCTTATTGCATTAGGGATTATACCTTGTTAGGTCTCGACATGAATGGAAATTTTTGACACTAAGGACAAGTTTGTAGTCCATTCAAATATAGGTCTAATGTGTGAATAACCCATAATTCTTGATGACAAATTTTATTGCGTTAGGGACTAGAGATTCTTAGCACCTTGCATTAACAAAAACCTTAGGATCAAGGACAACCTTGTGGTACGACTAAAATAAAGTCATAACATGTCAACAACCGAAAATCCTCAATGACAACAATGCATAACCCGATGCCAAAGTCATGTTACCTAATCAAAGTTGATTCGATTGGATGCAATAGTGTCCTTCATTGTCCTAGAAATAAGGATGGAGGTTCAATACTAATTATAATGCCTGCTATCCCCATTTTGTGGGATAAAAAAGGAGATCATGTCTCGAGGCCCTTAGGTTGCAGATATGGAGCGCCGAGAGACTACATGACCAACAATATCCACTTGCACAGATGGAGACCCTTCTCACCACCACAGAGGTCAGGATTTTCAGATGGCATCCACCACACCAACTTGCTTTCGAGAGGCATTGGGTTTTTCTCCATGAGGTACAAGTGAGGTATTATGGCGAGTGTCATTTCAATATTTGAAGCATTTGAGTATGTTGTATCTTAGACTGCTTTATATTTCATGACATATGCTTGGACATTATTCCTTTTTCCTTGTTTCACCTTGGTGGTTGACATTGTTCCCTAGTAAGTGGTATTCCTTGGGATTGGGTTTTCTACTAGGAACTCCCTTGAAGAGCCATCGTACCATTCCCATCCATACTTACCACTTTCCATCATCTAAAACCCCCCATTTACTTGTCTCTTGGGATTCTAGGGTGTATTGACCCGAGAAGGGGTTGTCCCTCATTCTATGGGAAGAAGGGGATGAAGGCCCATAGGGATTCTTGTTGGCTAAAAAAAATAAAATCCTATATATAAAACATACAGATGCTTCGCCCAGGGATCCCCCGAGAAAGCAATGAAACACTTCTTTGTAAGAAAAGGGGGACCCAAAAGAATAATTGAATTCTTAGGGGGTTAGTTGGAGGATAGGAGGTCTCATCACGAGCCGACCTATCATGATCATGGGTATCTAGCAGTATGAAATTACCATCATCTAGCTACCGAGCCAGGGTAGTGGATCCGAGTTGCACAACTGAGATAAAGGGGCTCTCATCATGAGCCAACCTTCTCATTTCCGAAAGGTATTTGTGAGTGACACTGTCATTATCTAGACACCACGCCAAGACAATGGCCTTCAACTTGTCCTTTGAAACATGAAAGAAACAAAAAATAGAAAGAGGATGGGCTTGGAAAAAATGCATTGCAAACAAAGGTGCCACAAACCCTCTACAAAGGCACCCATGAAGGAGACACTACAACCCCTTGTATGTCATGAACCCCATGCCTAGTGAGTATTGATCCTTAACCAATTCATCTACTTCACATGGCTTAGAGAGGGATCACATGGGAAACATTCCTTGACCTAGGGAAAGATCTACCCAATAGGACACCTCGTCAACCCTCCCATATCAAAGCTTGGAAAGTCACATAATGTCTTTGAGCACTTAAATGTTTGATTGAGTAATATTTGATGCACATGCTTAGGTGGATCATTTATTGATTTGATTTACTCATCATGATATTTTGACTTGAGATCCTTGGAGAGCGTGCTTATTTGTCTTTGCAGGACTTAGTTGGTGGATAGTTTTGGAGGAACACGCCTAACTTGGGATTCCATGGGGCTTGAAGCCCACATGTTGGATTCCAAGGGACCACATGCCAGATGAGAGAGACATACCTTCGAATGCCTAGAATAAAACCTAGAAGACATGACCTAAACCTCACATGCCAAAAGTTTTTCCCAGGAGAGGAAAAATGTCATCTTTGGAGGCATGACGTCACCTAGAAGGGTTAGGTTTTGGTGGTGAAGTTATCACTCATTGACACATGGAAGTTTTGAGTAGAAGAAGGCATTGACCATGAGTATATGCCCTAGATGATTGACATGTGGCCTTTGGAGGCATAAATATGCATCTCCAACTCCAACGACTTGCTCCTAGTGACAAAACATCCCCTAAAGGGGTGACATCACCTTAAGTTAGGGTTTCTTTTTGTGTAAAAGTGAATTTAAAGATGAATTGTTTAATATTATTTGGTTGCAAGGGGTGAGAGAAGGGTTGTGGAATCCTTGTCTTATGTTTTACACTTTCTAATTTGGACGAACTATGTTAGTGACATTTTGTATAAATAAAGATCATAAGATCTCATTTTAAATCATAACTCTCCCATTGTGAGAAGTATTGGACTGAAATTTTCACTGTCTTTGGCTATTTTGTCTCTTGTGCTCTTGTGTATGGATATTGATCTTGGTTATTGGTTGGTGGAAGTGATCCACTAGCCTTGGAAGGATTTTCTCTTGCTATTGTGGTGGTTTGTCTTAGCATCTTTTGTTAAATTAGTAAGAAATTATGCTTTGTATTATCATTTGTGTTCAAGTCAAGGTTATTTTACTAGAGTTAGGTGGGCAGTATAAGGGCATACACTTCCACCTTAGTCTCCATCATATTTTTCTTAAGCATTGTTGATTTAACAAGGGTTTGCTAAGAGAAGTATAAGTGCATACACCCTCTTAGTCTAAACCCTAGCTAGGGATACTTTCCTTGGGGAGTAAGAGGATTTAAACCCCCAAGGAGGTAGCACCTCTAGCTTATTATTTTCTTGACTCCATTAACCCAATCATTAAAGGCACTAGTCATTACTTGTTGCAATGGAGAAATAAAATTTTGCCTTGGTAAACGTGAAAGTTTCAAGTTTTGAAGTTATCTCTTTTGAAAGTTGTTCTTTGAGCCTTTGGCTCTCTTGCCTCATTGAGACATCCCCTTTCAACCATTAAATATTGCTGCTTCTAAAAATAACTTATACAACGATAAGGCTGCAAAAAACCTAACCCTCTAACCCCTAATAACACCTAAACTAACCCTACGATTGACCCCTAACTTTGCCCTAAATCTCTACTAACCTAGGCACATCTTTTGGGATAACTAGGACTAACGTTTAGTGGATAAATTTTATGATATATAACCTATTTTGCTACAACCATTAGCGATGTTAGTTTTCTATAGAATTAGTCACCTAACAACTACTAATCAAGTGTCAAAGTGCATACTAAGTCATAATATTTAACTAGTCTAACTCTTGTACTTAAAAGTTGTTTTATCTAAAGTCTTAAATCACTCTTTGATTAAAATTTATTGATGATATACTGATTAATTTACTGCTGTAATTAGGGACAACCAACTTAAATTGCTTGTCCAACTAACATATTACAAGTATCTTTGGTTTTCATTGTGTCTCGAGCATGTACTTTACTCTCAACAGGCCACTCATCTCATTTGGAAATCCTTAACCTTTCCAAAGACCCCTTTTCAAGCTCCTTCTACCATTTATAATTGACCCTTAGGGAAATCCATTCATAATTATCATTTTGCATCTCAATTCCCCCTAGGGTCATCGATATCCCCCCCTTGAGGTGACTTCCTCACCTCTAAAGTGACGAGAACACTTGCCTAAGGTGACAGTGGGTAGATGCTCTCTAAGTGGGTCGATCTTTTCCCATACTACAACTTATGCAATAACATTTTGGCGCCATTTCCCAGGAGGATTTTGAATCCTGTTTGGAACCCTAACAACACTTTGGAAAACTATCCCAAATCCTTTACCCTATATTTCCCGGCAACTCCACCCAAGGGACGTTCCCTTTCCACCTTTCTTGATGAGATCCTCTTGAATCTCATCTTGCGACTCCACCTTCCCATAACCTTTCCACTTCCAAGTATTTTCCCCTTGGGAGGTTCAAGCCTTCTAAAGTCTACCAAAGAATACCCCCCCTTAAGTCTCCCACTGTCAAAACTCTCTTCCACAATACCCTTCCCCTTGCTCCAATGACTTACCCTTGGGAAAGAGACCTCTAAAAACCCTTTGACACGTCCACTATCCAGGGATACCCCAATACAATGCCAAAAGAGTCTAACAAGTGGTTGCCAAAATTCCCAAGGAATAATGTAGTAACTGATGATGATCATATTTATGTCATGGGCCGAGACATGGACAATGCATGGATTGAGCATGAGGATGTAGCCATGAATTTATTTGCCTCATCATTGACTGAAGAAGCTCTTGAATGGTTCAAAGGCCTCCCTGAAAAATCATCTCATGTCTTATGAATCTTTTTCCAACTTATTTAATAGAAAATGGTCAACAAACATAGATGGTGCGATGCTTGGAGCTCAATTCAATCAGATAAAGAAAAAGGAGAATGAGACAATGAAGGAATTCAATACTATATTTGACAAGTTGTACAACCATATTCCAACATAATTCTGTCCTACAACCTCATCAATTCATCTCCTTTATATGAACACTTTTGAAGGGAAATTTCCTTTCATTTTGAAGGACAAGAAGCCCACATTGTTGGAATAGGACAAAGAGTACAATGCTGACATTGAAGAGAATCTCGTTGATTCAAGGGTGGAACCTTTTTAGTACCCTCATGTCAAGGTAGAAACAAAGACAAATGTTTCCAACAACAATGCTTCTGATCTGATTTCCCTCTTGACTCAAAAGATAGATTAGATGAGTACTGAATTTACCCAGGTGCAGAATTAGATTATGGGTTGTTTGAATAATGTAGAGAGGAATCAATCTTCTCCAATACCTTATTTTTCCATACAAAAGAGAGATTCCATAGGTTGGAAACCAAGGCCTCAATAAGAGGAAAAGGCCCCAGATAATTTGAAATCATTTGGGACGTTTGACATAGAATCTTGGTGCCTTCCATGCCAAGAACCTCACAAAGAATATGGATGCCCTCGTTGAGATGAATATTCTCTCGACGATATGAATTTCATTGATATGATTTTCATGTTACAAGAGGAACAAGTCACAAAAGAACATATCAATGAATCCAAAAACGAGGAGAAAGAGAGGGGAGACTATGGGACTTGAATAAGTTAATAGATGATCAGAAGAAGAAATTAAGGAGGAGGGATTATTTCACCTACACTAGAATAAATAAAGCTTCAACACCTCCATTGCAACCTGAGACTCCTTTTCCATCAACAGAGAACGTGGCCCCACCACCTCCACCTCTGGTACATGAGTTGCTTCCTAAGCCAACTCCTGCAGACGAGATTTAGTTAAATATAGATGTTGCAAGCATGTTTGAAAAATTGAATATGACGGTCCCAATGAAAAAGATGTGCAATATCCCTTATGTAAAAAGAGAAATTTTGAAAGTATTACATGTGCCAACCGAGAAGCAATGCCCTCCTATTGTTTTGAACACTATGTATCTCGATCGACAAAGAGACAAGAATCCTCCCTTCTGTCTTTTATTAGGCATGAATGGCCTCTGCTTAAACAACTACATGCTTGATTTTGGGGCATCGGTAAATATCATGTAATTGAAGGTGATGGAAGAGCTTGGTTTGAAGACAACCCGACCTTATGGTAATATGTGTGGTATTGATTCTAAAAAGGTCAAGGTTTTTGGGGTATGCGAGGATGTTGAGGTTTGTCTGATCGATTTTATACATATCATACTACTCATGGACATAGTAGTGATCAATGTTCCAGATGCTTGGGGTATTCTCTTTTCAAGGACATGTTATACCCTTGGGGGTTTCCTTATCATGATCCTTACTCATGCATACATTTCCATGGGCGATGGAACATATGGGATCTTGCATAGCCAGGAAAATAATGACAAACATATTATGGACCCCAGTGGCCCTAATTATGTCAATGGACATAATTATGATGTGCCTCCACAAATTGTTGAGTATGATCCATTTGAGATACCCTTCATACAAGAAGACTCCATAGAGATGTTTCTCCCTTGGATAGATGAATACAACAAAAAAATTGCAAAGTACCATGGGAAGGAGCCAAGATCTATCCATATTTTAAAGAAGGAAGGTGAAAAACATGAAGAAACCATCAAAGGAATGGTCAACACAAAGCCTCCTTCACATTCATACATTGAGAGTACACCTTGAATCAATTTCAATGAAGTATGTCTTGCGCTCACATGGGACAAGAGAAATGGAAAGCCTAGGTATGACCAGAGAAATGAAAACTCGTGGCTTGGCCCTTACATGGTCAAGAAGAAGTCCAACAAAGAAAAGTACAATCTAACAACCTTAGACGAGAGAAAGATGCCATTACCAGTGGATGGATCTCTTCTCCAACCTTATATTCAAGGCACATGAATTCTTCAGGGCCCATGCCCCAGGTAAGTGAGTAGGTCATCTTGATTTCCTTGGATTTGCATATTGATTGCTCATATTAGTTTAGATGCATTTCATATTTCATTTTTCTCTACTTGAATATTAATTTCATGCTTAGTTTAGAATTTATTTGAAAAAATGTTAAAATTTTTCTTTTCTAGATTAGTTTTTATTTTGGATTTTTATGTATATGGATGAAGGGTGATAGTGCCACCTTAGATGATTTGATGCTTTTTTATGAGTTTTTGTAGGCACATGTCTACGAGGAGGTGAAGCAACTCTCATGCACTCTACAATGACCACATGTCCCCAATTAAGAGCCAGATGTTATCCCCATTTTGTGGGATAACTAAGGAGATCAAGTCTCGAGGCCCTCGGGTTGCAGATATGGAGTGCTGAGAGACTATATGACCAACAATACCCACTTTTACAGATGGATACCCTTCTCATCTCCACAAAGGTCTGTATTTTCAGAAGGAATCTACCACACTAGCTGGCTTCCAAGAAGCATTGGGCCTTGCTCCATGAGGTACAAGTCATGTATTACGGTGAGTGTCATTTCAATACTTGAGGCATTTGAGTATGTTGTATCTAAGAATGGTTTAGATTTCATGACATATGCTTGGACATTATGCATTTTTCCCCGTTTCACCTTGGCGGTTGACATTATTCCCTAGTAAGCGGTCCTCCTTGGGATTGGGTTTTCTACTAGGGACTCCCTTGAAGAGACATCGTACCGTTCCCAACCATACTTACCACTTTCCATCATCTAAAACCCCCCATTTACTTGTATCTTTGGATTCTAGGGTGTATTGACCCGAAAAGCGGTTGTTCCTCATTCTATGGGAAGAAGGGGCAGAAGGCCCATAGGGATTGCTGTTGACTAAAAAAAATAAAATCCTATATATAAACTTTCCAGATGCTTCGCCCAGGGATCCGTCGAGAAAGAAATGAAACACTTCTTTGTAATAAAAGGGGGACCCACAAGAATAATAGAATGATTAGGGGGTTAGTTGGAGGATATGAGGCCTCATCATGGGCCAACCTATCATGATCACGGGTATCTAAAGGTATGAAATTACCATCATCTGGACACCAAGCCAGGGTAGTGGCTCTTAGTTTCACAAATGAGAGAAAGGGGGTCTCATCACGAGCCAACGTTCTCATTTCTGCAAGGTATTTGTGAGTGACAATGTCATTATATGGACACCACGCTAGGACAATGGCCTTCAACTCATCCTTTGAAACTTGAAAGAAGCAAAGAATGGAAAAAAGATGGGATTGGAAAAATTGCATTGCAAAAGAAGGTGCCACACACCCTCTACAAAGGAACCCATGAATGAGACACTACAACCCCTTGTATGTTATGAAACCCATGCCCAATGAGTCTTGACCCTTAACCACTTCATATAATTCACATGGCTTAGAGAGGGATCACTTGGGAAACATTTCTTGACCTAGGGAAATATCTACCCAATAGGTCACCTCGTAAACCCTCCCATATCCAAGCTTGGCAAGTCACATAATGTCTTTTAGCACTTACTTGTTTGACTGAGTAATATTTGATGCAAATTATTAGGTGGCTCATTTATTGATTTTATTTACTCATCATGATATTTTGACTTGAGATCCTTAGAGGGAGTGCTTATTTGGTTTTGCAGGACCTAGTTGGTGGACAATTTTGGAGGAACAATCCTAACTTGGGCTTCCATGGGCTTGAATCCCATAGGTTGGATGCCAAGGGTTCACATGCCCGATGAGAGAGACATACCTTCAGAGGCCTAGAATAAAACCTATAATACATGACCTAGCCATCACATGCCAAACATTTTTCCTAGGAGAGGAAAAACATCATCTTTGGAGGCATGACATCACCTAGAAGGGCTAGGGTTTGGTGGTGAAGTTATTACTCATTGACACATGGAAATTTTTAGGAGAAGAAGGCCTTGACCATGAGGGGATGGCATAATGATTGACATGTGGTCTTTGGAGGCCTAACGATACATCTCCAGCTCCAACGAATTGCTCCTAGTGTCAAAACGTCCCCTAAAGGGGTGACACCACCTTAAGTTAGGGTTTATTTTTGTGTAAAAATGAATTTAAAGATGAATTGTTTAATATTATTTGGTTGCAAGGGGTAAGATAATGGTTGTGGACCCCTTGTATTATGTTTTACCCTTGCTAATGTGGAAAAACTATGTTAGTGACATTTTGTATAAATAGAGATGATAAGATCTCATTTAAAATCATAACTCTCCAATTGTGAGAAGTATTGGACTAAAATTTTCGCTATCTTTGGCTATTTTCTCTCTTGTGCTCTTGTGTATGGATATTTATCTTGGTTATTGGTTGGTGGAAGTGATGCGCTAGCATGGTAAGGATTTTCTCTTGGTATTGTGGTGGTTTTTCCTAGCATCTTTCCTTAATTTGGTAAGAAAATCTGCTTTGTATTATCATTTGTGTTCAAGTCAAGTTTATTTTTCTAGATCTAGGTGGTAATTATAAGGGCATACACCCCCACCTTAGTCTCCATCATATTTTTCTTAAGCATTGTTTATTTAACAATGGTTTTCTAAGAGAAGTATAAGTGAATACACCCTCTCAGTCAAAGCCCTAGCTAGGGATACTTGCTTGGGGGAGTAAGGGGATTTACACCCCCAAGGAGATAGTACCTCTAACTTATTATTTTCTTGAATCCATTAACCAAATCATTAAAGGAACTAGTCATTACTTGTTGCATTGGAGAAATAAATTACTGCCTTGGTAAACGTGAAAGTTTCAAGTTTTGAAGTTATCTCCTTTTGAAGTTGTTCTTTGAGCCTTTGCCTCTCTTGCCTCATTGAGGTGTCCCATTTCAACCATTACAAATTTATTCTGTTACAAATAACTTATACAACCATAAGGCTGAAAAAAAACTAACCCTCTAACGCCTAATAACTCCTAAAGTAACCCTAGGATTGACCCCTAACTTTGACCTACCTCTCTACTAACCTAGGAACATCTTTTGGGATAACTAGGACTAACATTTAGTGGATAAATTTTATGATATCTAACCAAGTTTGCTACAACCACTAGGGGTGTTAGTTTTTTTGTAGAATTAGTCACCTAACAACTGCTATTCAAGTGTCAAAGTGCATACCAAGTCATAATCTTTAACTAGTCTAACTCTTGTACTTGCAATTTATTTTATCTAAACTCTTAAAGCACTCTTTGATTAACATTTATTTATGATATACTATTTATTTTACTACTATAATTAGGGACAAAAAAATTAACTTTCTTTTCCAACTAACATATTACAAATATATTTGGTTTTCATTGTGTCTCGGGAAGGTAGTTTACTCTCGACAGGTCACTCAACTCATTTGGAAATCCTTAACCTTTCCCAAGACCCTTTTCCAAGCTCCTTCTACCATTTAGAATTGACCCTTAGGGACATCCATTTATACTTATAATTTTCCATCTTAATTTCCCCTAGGGTCACCGAGATTCCCCCCTTGAGGTGACTACCTCACCTATAAAGTGATAGTAACACCTTCCTAATGTGACAATTGGTAAATTCTCTCTAAGTTTTCACCAATTGGTGGTTGGGTCAGGATTTTCCCATACTACAACTTGTGCTTAACATTTTGGCGCCGTTGCCGAGGAGGATTTTGAATCCTCTTTGGAACTCTAACAACACTTTGGAAAGCTATCCAAAAGACTTTACCCTATCTTTCCCAGCGACCCCACCCAAGGGAAGTTCGCTTTCCACCTTTCTTGATGAGCTCCTCTTGAATCTCATCTGGCAACTCCACCTTCCCAAAACCTTTCCTCTTCCAAGCCTTTTCCCCTAGTAGGTTCAAGCCTTCTAAATTATACCAAAGAAGACCTCCCCTCAAGTATCCCATTGTCAAAAACCTCTTCCATGGTACCCTTCCCCTTGCTCCAATGGATTACCCTTGGGAAATAGACCTCTACAAACCCCTTAACATGTTCACTATCTAGGGATACCCCAATACAATGCCAAAAGAGTCTGACAAGTGGTTACCAAAGTTCCCAGGGAATAATGTAGTAACTGTTGAGGATTATATTTATGTCATGGGATGAGACATGGACAATGTAGATATTGAACATGTAGATGTAGCCATGAAGTTATTTGCCTCATCATTGACTGAACAATCTCTTGAATGGTTCAATGGCCTCCCTAACAATCATCTCATGTCCTATGGATATTTTTCCAACTTATTTAAGAGCAGATGGTCAACAAAGAGAGACGGTGGGATGCTTGGAGCTCAATTCAATCAGATAAAGCAGAAGGAGAATGAGACAGTGAAGGAATTAAATACTATATTTGATAGGTTGTACAACCAGATTCCAATAGAATTCTGTCCTACAACCTCATCAGTTCATCTCCTTTATATGAATGCTTTTGAAGGGAAATTCCATTTCATTTTGAAGGACAAGAAGCCCACATCGTTGGTATAGGCCAAAGAGTACAATGCTAAAATTGAATAGAATATCCTTGATTCAAGGGTGGAACCTTTTTAATACCCTCATGTTAAGGCAAAAACAACGACTAAGCTATCCGACAACAATGCTCCTGATTTGATTTCCCTCTTGACTTAAAAGATATATCAGATGAGTAATCAGTTTACCCAGGTGTAGAATCATATTATTGGCCATTTGAATAATGTAGAGAGGAATCAATCTTCTCCCAGACCTCAGTTTTCCAGACAATAGAGAGATTCCACAGGTTGGAAACCATGGACTCAACAGGAAGCAAAGGCCTCAGATACTTTGAAACCAATTGGGACGGTTGACATAGAATCTTAGTGCCTTCCATGCCAAGAACCTCATAGAGAAGATGAATGCCCCCAATGAGATGAATATTCTCATGATGAAATGAATATGATTGATATGATCTACATGTTCCAAGAGGAGAAATTCACACAAGAACATATCAATGAAGCCAAAAAACAAGGAGAAAGAGAAGGGAGACTCTGGGCCTTGTATCAATTAACAAATGATCAGAAGAAGGAATTAAGGAGGAGGGAATATTTGTCCTACACTAGAAGAAATAAAGCTTCAAACCTTCCATCGCAACCCGACACTTCTGTTCCATCACTAGAGAAGGTGGCCCCACCACCTCTACCTTCGGTACATGAGTTTCTTCCTAATCCAACTCTTGCAGACAAGATTCAGTTAAATATAGATGTTGCAATCATGTTTGAAAAATTGAATATGACGGTCCCAGTGACAAATATGTGTTAGATACCTTATGTGAAAAGGGAAATTTTGAAAGTATTACAGGTGCCAACCAAGAACGAAGACCCTCCTATTGTTTTGAACACTATGTATCTCGATCGACAAAGGGACAAGAATCCTCCCTTCTATCTTTCATTAGGCATGAATGACCTCTGCTTAAACAATTGCATGCTTGATTTTGGGGCCTCATTAAATGTCATGTCATTGACGGTGATGGAACAACTTGGTTTGAATACAACTTGACCTTATGGTAATTTGTGTGGTATTGATTATAAAAAGGTCAAGGCTTTTGGGGTATGTGAGGATGTTGAGGTTTTTCTGATTGATTTTCCACATATCAGCCTCCTCATGGACATAGTAGTGATCAATGTTCCAAATGTTTGGGGGATTCTCTTTTCAAGGACCTGGTCTTATGCCCTTTGGGGTTTCTTTAGCATGAGCCTTACTCGTGCATACATTCCCATGGGTTATGGAACATATGATATATTCATAGCCAGGAAAATAATGAAAAAGATGTGATGTATCCGATTGGCCCTAATTATGTCAATGAACACAATTATGATGTGCCTTCACAGATTCTTGAGTATGATCCATATGAGCTACCCTTCATACAAGAAGATTCCATAGATGTTTTTCTCCCATGGACAGATGAATACAAAGAAAAAATTGCAAAGTACCATGGGAATGAGCTAGGGTCTATCCATATTTTGAAGAAAGAAGGTGAAAAACATGAAGAAACCATCAAAGGGATGTTCAACATAGAGCCTCCTTCACATTCATACTGTTGGAGCCGCCCCTGTTTTTTTAACCTTACGCAAATTTGGAAAAATATGATACTTGTGATCTAGAGTTGTTTTTTCTTTTCCTTTCCTTCCAAAAATCATAAAACTCTGAATGAAGCTTTTTGTTGCCCGAATAAGTAATCCTTGTCACTTACTAAAGGCCCGTTTTTCAAAAGTATGTTTGTCCTTAAAGATTTTTCCAAGTTTCGTGATCTCTCAAGCCAGACCCCTCATTCCTTGAAATCACAAAGTCTCGAATCACGAGAAGTGCAAACTCAGTTTTAATTTTCATCCAAGGCAAGAATGGTATAAGACCGGTAACCCTTGGATATGACATCCTTGGGGTTTCGCTCTTTTGCCATTTCTCGATCCTAAATTTTTCTTTTCCCGACCCCGAGAGCCGACAACACGATAATTTCCTATAACTTTAGTCAAAAACCAAGAGTAAAAACTAACCATAGTTAGACTCGGTTCTCGGTACATCGCCACTCGTCTCTCTCTTTTATAGAGACGAAATGTCCAAAATCCCGATTCGCGAAGTTGCGACATAATCATATTGAGTCTTAATTATCGCCGCATCGCGATATCGCGACTCGGCGTATCAATCTCCTAAAAGTTTTACCTCCAAATCCCCGAGTCACGATCTGATGATAGAATTAATCATATCATCAAGGATCCGCCACCTCTAAACTATTGTTAATTAATGATAAAATCGGGATTCGCAGTCTCGCGAGTCGCAAAATCAAAACGTTAAAGAAACATTCGCGAGATGACGAAAAACGAGGAAAGCTATGAGTCATTTGAAATCGGAAATCTTTTTAATATTCAAAAGGGATATGTCCCGTACTCCGAGGTTGGCACTCTTTACGAGACAACCTCTAGCTTTTCATCATTCCGACTTACCTGCAGAGCCGCCATATTTTGATGGCATTTATGAAGAAATAAGAGTAAAATCCACTAACGAATCTAATCGGGTTTGCATTATCAATTCATCTCTAAATGCAAT
>JASDQU010186074.1:3862-20742 GCA_032191745.1 Picea mariana | reverse complement strand
AACTTACACTAGTGAGAGATCAGTGAATTAATTATTAATTAATTCACAATCAGTGGTCTCACATGCAACTGAAGATTTACCACTGTTAACTACATGCATGTCAGATCTAGTGGAGATCCAGTTGAGATAACAGGTGAAAGGGACATGTTGACTATTAGTTGTGACTTTAGTGAGTGCACTCATGCAACCACACACACATTGGATGTGCCAATGAGGAATGCACAGCCTAGGCAAGAGGATTCAATTCATTGTAGGGATTTCCATTAGCAAGGATTGCACAAAGGAGGCATGTTGTCTGGAGGCAGTAAATTGGCACATGAATTTTCCAATTTTTGTATGACAGTGTGAGACGATTGTATATTGTACTGAGAGCTCTTGGATTAGAGTTTTGTATGAGATTGTTTCATGATCCATGATATATACATAATATATGATAGTGGGGTTTTTAGCTTTATGCTTTCCTGGTAAAAACATCTGTGTTATGTGTGATTGATCTTTCTTCTTGATATTGCAATTGGCGATTGTGTTTTAAATTCCGCAAGAATATTTGTAGAAGCGATTCTGTATTTAACAGTGGCATATAATTGTTAGAACAGGAGAATCCAGGCAATACATAATTGTATTGAAATTTCTACAAAGGATTGTTCATGCATTTGATTTTTGAAACTCTTTTTCATCTGAAGGATTAGTGTAAAGTTTTATTTGTCGGTGTTCTTATAAGTTTCATTTTTACAAGAGTCTCAAACAACATTAGTTGCACCTCCATACCCWTTGAGTAAAAACAACCACTAAAATGAATGCTAAGMTTAAAATGTACTAGAATTTGTTCCTAGGGTTCACAAACAAATTTAGGGTTAGGGCCTTGGATTAGGATTGGAGGGATAACTCTCCAAGGCTGAAAAACAAACATAGGATTTTGAGATAGGGAGAATCTCAAATCCAATTGTCATATAAGTATAGCCTTGATGAAGGAGAGCCAAGGCGATTGCCCCTCTGAAGCTTGACTAAGCATAGTGGAGATATTGTATATTGGGGGTTTCACTAGTGCTTTTACCTCCATGAGAAGTGGTGTTTTCGAAGCTTCGGGCTTTGTTACCCTGCCCATACATTCGATCTCAACTATCGACTATACCCTATGGACACTGAATGTGAATTGGTAACCTTAGTTTCTTTTCCTAGAGATCTCAGAGGTGACTATTGGGGTTTGTCATGGTACCTGGGTCAGATTTCGTAACATACTTTTCGGTACTGCTGGAGGGTTCCCCGTGAAGCATGGGTACTTGCACCAGATAAGTCTTGTTAGTGGAGGTCAGGATAACTGCTTCTCACTCCTTCGTTTGTTGGTCCACGAGATTTAATCAGCTTGTGCCTTCGTCTGGAAGGTCCATTTCCAATTTTTTGTTGCTTTGGACTCATAACCTCATCCACCCGGGCTAAAGATTTGGAAAAATTGTTTTCTTGTGATGTTTCTCTTAGGGATTTTGATTAGAGTGTTTATTTGTGTATTTTTCTGTAGGTTTTTTCAGTGTCACCTCTTTTTTATTATTGATTCAGGGTGGTTGACCAACTTCTCCACTGGTCGGGAAGGACCCCTGGTCTTTCTCTTGAAAACTTGGAGTCGCCTCCTAGAAGGCATGGGTTTATATACCACTAGTTTACCAGAGTCGGTGCGTGAGAATTTTATGGACATGAAAAATTCCTCAAGGAATGAACCTATTCATAGGAATGATATGGCCAAAGTTATTGAGGATACCAACCAAGGGACCCCTGTCCAAGGGGATTCTTGTGCTTTTCCTTTCTTTGGAAACGTTGATGCCCCCTTGATGGCCACTTTGAACATTCCTGGGTTGAATGTAGGACTACTGGTCTGGTTGTGGACCACTCCAAATGTCCCAGATGCTCTTGATGCTTCTCAGGTAAGTGACTTATGTCAATGGAATCGTACAGATTTTGATCCTTCACCTTTTGCATCCATGAATTCCACATCTTCTCCTTCTCCTTCTTCTAGTTAAATTCCCTCTACTATTAACCAGAAGTATAAAATAAATAGGAAGAGGAAGAGTAAGAAGAATAAGCCACCAACCTCTTCTAGTCATGTTGGAGACCTGTCACCATCCTCTACAAGTCATGTTGAAGACAAGCAACCAACCATTGCAAGTCATGTTGGGGGCACGAGTCTAGTTACTACTAGTCATACTAGACAAGTATCACCAACCTCTGCAAGTCATGTTGGATATCATCCACTAACCTCTGCGAGCATGAATAGGGCTAGCTCCCTTAATTTCCGCTTCGCGCTGCGCTCCATATTTGACAAGCTGTCGAAGTCCCAAAAATGATCAAATATGACCAAGTGTTCTCCAAAACTTGGTCAAGGGCCAAGAGGCCCCCAACACTCACCTGTGACTCGTCCCGAGTCACTCTGGTATGAAAAATTCCGCCTCAAATGCCTCGATCTTGGATCAAGCTTCTTTGACCTGTTGCAGCGCGAAAACCTCTTGCTCAGTGAATTCCTGGATCACTGTGTCGTTTACTCGCCCTTCCATGCGTTGTTCTGCGGTGATGACAACTTGTTCAAGCTTGGCTCCCTGGCTTTCAACTTTGGTGAACAGTTGGCATGCCTTTTATTGGATTGGTTGAAGTCATTGGGAGACTTTCATAACTTTACTTTACAGTGTGTGTACCTGTTGTTGGGCTATGTGTTGTTATGCAAACCTCTTCATTCTTTCGACTGGGGTCAAGGCCTTCATCTGTGCCTGTGGTGTATTTTCATGTTGCGTTGCTTCTTGGAGCTGTTCCTCCAATGCCTGCAACTCTGGATTCTCTGCGAGGTTCTCAAGAGTTTGGGCGCTTCTAGCACACAACTATTTGTATTCCAGGCAAATGTTTTTAATCGGTTGACTGCGCTACGGGCAGTTGCCTCCCTTAAATATATTATTTGTTGAGGAGTCTCGGGCACGGTACGAAGTTCCAGGTATGTGATGCACTGCTGAAGTTGCTGGATTACTTCTTCAAGTTGTGTCACCTGCTGTGGAACATGTTCTTCAATCTTTACTTCTATGACCATCACAGAGCGAAGTGCTTTGTGAACCATTTCCTGTATTTCAAGTTGCTCTGCTAGAAATTGTGCTTTTTCCTCATCCCACTTCGCTTTCAGGGAAAACGTTTCCCGTTTTTCCTTACTCTGTTGTTCTAGAAGTGCGCTTTGTACTTGTTTCAAAGCCTAGGTGGCTTGTACTGTGTCTTCCTGAGCTTGTCGAAGGCGAGCTTCGACTTTATCGACGATCTGGTGTAATTGGGTGGGCTCATCACCTGTTCCTGTTGTTTCAATTATCAAGGGAGCAGTAGAAGCTGTTTGGCTGGACTGGAGTACCTGCTACATTTCTTGGAGTTCACCCTTGATTTGGCTAAAGATCTCCTCCTGCTTCGCTTCTTGTCTTTATGTGATCTCTTGTGAAGCATCATTTAGTGTGACGGTGAGGAAGTCGAAGTCGTCTGGTGTGAGGGTAGCCTTAAACGTAGTCCCGGTGGAATTAACTTTCTTTCAGGATGAGGGCTTTAGTGGGGTAGTCTTCCTTTTATTGGAAGGATCCTCGTCCTCTCTAGGCGGAGTAACCTCGCCTTTGTTTTGCTCGACTTCTGTCCCACCTAGTTCTTCACCATCACCTCCCTGCGCAGGTGAGATCGAAGTGGTCTTTGTAGATGTGTTATGGACATCTTGGGCTTTAATATCCTTCTTAGTCTTACTTGGTCCAGGTGTATCCAACATAGCTTTAGGGCTTTCCACATCGAACATTTCTACGGGGTCCACTGGGACAAGGAGGTCCGCCGACCAGTCCTTGATAATCTGCTCCAAGTCTTCTTCTATCAACTTGTAGTATGATTGGAGCTATTGTTTGTGTTCATCATCGCGCACTGTGATATAGGTGAAGTGGCGGTCCGTGCTGAATTTGATCAAAGGTCTAAACCTATGAAGTGTGTTTGGAGTGATACGCAGTGTAGACTGGATTGCCTTCTTCAATTGGTTGTAATAGGCATGGAAGATGGCATTGGACTGCCACTACTTGTTCATGTCATTGGAGTACCATAGCATAAAAAACTTCATGGCCAGTGGTTCAAAGGGTTTGATCTCCGGAAAAGTGGCCCCTTCTGGTAGCTCCCAGGCGATGAAAGCGATTAGTATGAGCAACCAACTGAAGTGGAACTCATACCCTTAGTCTTGCGCTTCTCTGCAATCGAGCTCTAATTGGTTTACAAGATAATGTGCCCAGTTCATCTGTAGTCCCTCGACGCACTTCCCTACGAGGTGAACTATGAATCCAGTCACTTGTGTTGGTCTGTTCTTGCAAACTAGCTTGCTTGCGATCAGCTGACAGGCAAGGCACACTGCGCCACTCTAGATAGAGGCTACCTTGTAGCCTCGCGTGCCCTTCTCAACATCGCCATAAGTTTCTTTTATCCGCTATGCGAGTGCTCGGTCCGAGGTCTTTCCTAGGTAAAAGTCCTATGGGTCAGGGCCTTGCATGCTAAGTCCTATGATCTGATTGATAAAGGTTGGATCTATAGTGATGCGTCGGTCCAACCATAAATATCCTCCGTGGTAGTAGGACAACAACAACTTGATGCATGCGTTGACTTCCTGGTGTTTACCAAAGTGCGGGATCTTCATTACATTAAAAAATGTGGACCGTGCGAGGTTCTGGGTCAATGATTGCGGGACAATCTTAGAATTCTTGCCTTTGGTTTTGGTTAAGTACTTATGCAGAGCTAACATGTTGTAAGATTTACGATCTCCAAGGTTAAATTCACTAAATTTTAGTGCTGCGAGCTTGTCCTGGTCAACACGGACTGCACGCACCTCTTTCGGAAGGTACGCGGTGATCAAGGCATACTCAAAGTCTCAAGGTACACTATCACGGTTGATGGCACTACTTAGAGGTGGTAAGTAAGTCGATAGAATGTGTGGGATAAGCTTGGCATTTACGATGTCATCCTTGTGCTTAGTTCTTCTTTCTGCATTGGCTCGAGATGTCCTTGCTTGAGAAATTGATGGGGAGGCCTGTACTCCTGTCATGAATGATGCTTGGATGCTGGTGGATATTCTTCTTTCTGACATGACTCTCTCATTTATTAAGTCAATCAAAACTTCTTCAACTACTTTCTCAGCAACGCTGAGCTCGTCCAACATACAAGCTTGGGTCGACTAGCTCGGGTGTGAAAATGAATTCAGAGACTACAATGAACAGTATGGAAGCAAGGCAATGATCACAGGGTGAATTAATCTCAAGTTTCAGGCTCAAATTCTCACTTAGTAAAATGTATTTTCGGTGCATGGCGCGACGGACTAAGTAGGTAAACTTAGCAATGGTCTGCTTACAATGGTTATGAGGCTGCATTAATTGATGTTCTGTCTGTATGGCACGGTCTAACAGTCTAGTGGCAAGCCATAAAGGCGTTCCGACCCGTTTGGAGTGGAATTCGAATGGTTATATTGGATTTCAATGACTATATTGCTTCGCTATGGCGAAGAGCCATAGGTCGTTGTTTTGATATCCCAACGAAGCTCAATTCCTATGATTTTTCCTTCTGTGAAGTTTCCTCTGGAGTCTTCTATAATTCTTCGATCTTGGATTTCTTCTTTCTTAGCTTCCTAGCATTTTTCTCAGTGAGCCGCGTCTCGGTCATCCTTTTTCCATTCTGATTCTTATCTTCTCTTGTCATAGACACTTCGCAGTGCTGAGATTCTTTTTTCAGATCCAAGGGTAATACTCCTTCATCATACGGATTAGGTATCTCGGTCTTTTGTGGTTCCTCTAATGCTCTTATAAATTTGATATCCAAGTCCCTGGTTTTCAATAGCTTAGGTCTGTCCTCTTGTTCTTCCATCAAGTAGGAGATCCTTCTAGTCATAAATTCCATGAGTTCTTGCTTCTTCTGTTCTAGAGCTTCCTTTTCTTCTTTTCTCCGGATCTGGTCTTTTTCAATCCATATCTTGCCTAACAAAGCTGGAAATGGGGCATGGTTCTCAATAAATTTAATAACTTCATATTCTTCCTCTGTCGAAGCTCCATGGGTGTTCATAGCTATCTGGGTAATCCTGCCACATAGGGTTACCATTTTTCCTTTAAATAATCCGATGGTTCCTAGTGAAGGAACCATAGCAGGCCTTCCTAGGGTTTCGCAAGTACTTTCTGTCATAATGTTCATCTGTGTTCCCTCATCTAGAGCACAGTCAATGTCGAAGTCTCCTATTCTTACTTCGATTTTCTCCTTTTATTTGAAGATCTTTGACAAACTGGCATCTTTATGTTCATCCAGGGTTTCTTTCATTTTTAGTAACATAATCTCTGATTCTTTCTGGGGTTCTTCTATAATCTTAGTCTCTTGATCTCCTTTAGAGTTTGCTTGTTCCATATTCAACTTTTTAAGTCTAGCAATCATTCGACGGAAATCCAGTACTTCATGGTCCATAGCCTTACAACAGAGGCAACTAGGGTTTCTCCTAGGGCATTCCTTAGCAAGATGTCCTGGTCTTCTGCAACTGTAACAAAGAGTCAATCCTCTCTTTCTCTTCAATGATCCCCAACTCTTTTTGTACTGCGCACTAGGATCATAATGGATAGCCTGCAAAAGTTTATTTCTAGGGCCTTGCATCCATTGGTTAGTCCAAAAATTCTTTCTATGCATAGGTATAACATATCTTTCACTATTCTTTTCATATCAAACTTTCTTTTATCTAACAATGCCCTAGTTTTCAAGATAGGAAAAAATCTATCAAGCATACCTAAATCCATACTTTAGAAATGAAAAATTTCACTTATTTTCTTCCATCGGGCATAAAGCTTTCAAATCTAAAACTTGAACTATTCTTACCTTTATTAGAGCACAAAGCTTACAGATCTTACCTCTTTTTTGCAGATTTGACCTCTTTCTTTCAAAAATTTCCACTTTTACTTTTCTTAGAGCACAGAGCGTTCAGATCTCACTTCTTTTCTTCATATCTGATATTCCTTTCTTAAGGTCTGACCTTATTCCTTGTACAAAGATTCACATGTCGAGTAAAAAGCTACGCACTAGGGCGACGGATCTATGCACAGAGCTTATTTTGCACAAAGGTTCTTATTCTTTAGTTCCCAGCAATCACAGTTTCAGGTCCCGGCAACGAAACCATTTGTTGGCACAGGGGCAGACCCAGGGTTCAACACTCAAGAGTGCACCAACAAAACCCTAACTACCAGCCCTTTCGGCAACACTTGCAAAGTAGATGAAGTCTCACCCGAGGTAGAGGCAGGGGTGGTTGTAGGACTCGGATGTCTGCAACCTTATCTGGGACATAGATCTGTGATTATATCGCTTAGCAATTACCTAGCATAGATTATCCATCAATATTCAACCCTTATGATACTTCACAGATAGCACAGGGCATCACAGTAGGTACTTAGAGCTAAGATGATTCAACACTTAGCCACAGAATGATAGATTAGACTCGACAGATCAAGCACTAAGCATCTTATATATCAGATCTAACATTCATTCATATCTCATAAGCACAAAGCATGATTAGATCTATCTAAACACATCAAGGCATTTAGCAAGGAAGAGACAACTCATCAGATCGAAGCACATAGCACAACACACAAAGTTACCGTGGTTCACCCCCCACCCTGGGGCTACATCCACAAAGTCTTCTTCTTTATTATCCCGGTCAAGCAGTTACAAAACAGAGCTTCAATAATCCTTACTTCACACAGGACAAAAGATTTGCACAGCTCGCTAGATCCTTCTTCCTTGCACTTCAGCACAAAACTACAACAACTTGCACTGAGCTCTGCAAGCTTCTTACAATCATGCACATAGCACTTAAACTATACATCCGATCACATAGATCTAGTTACTAGCACGAAGCCTTCAGCTATACATCACATAGATGTACTATTGTCCTCTACTTACATTGCCTAAGTATCTATTTATAGATTACAAAAATGGGCCTAAGCATGGGTAAACCCACGGGCCGACATCCCTTTCCTGTTACATTAACCCAAAATCCTAAAGGGACACAAAAATAGGTCTAGCTCCCTTAATTTCCACTTCGCGCTGCGCTCCATCTTTGACAAGCTGTCGAAGTCCCAAAAACAGTCAAATATGACCAAGTGTTCTTCAAAACTTGGTCAAGGGCCAACATGACAAGAACCATTGAAGAAGCAATGAGCCATTAGAAGGGAATGTGGAGACCTTGGAACCCCACGAGAGAAGAAATTGAGGGTTGGTTGAGAACTAAAGAGCTAGAATTTGCACACAAATACAATATAAACCCTAGAATCACACCACACAGATACCTGGATAAATATTGTTTATGGATTTACACGAAATCTTTTTCTGTGATTTTCCGCATCTACTACAGGAGTGGATCTTAAGGTTAATGGATAATCACCCGACGAACCAGATTCGACAGCTAGATTGGACTCTAGTACAAATTCAGTAGCTGTAGTAGGTGAATAACAAATTCACCCGCGTAATAGACTTTTGGCTTGATAATATTGTGGCAGGATTCATCACAGAGTTTATAGTAGACACAACAAAGTCATATAGCACAACTGAGCAAGAATTTCTATGAGGACCCAGAGGGAGGTATATTTGATCCCTGTATACTTCTATCAAGATACTGCTATATAATAAAGGTGTAATGACAATGGACTCAAACAATTAGACTTCCCTGCGCACATGGGGGAAGGGGGGAAGCACTGACAGAAAGAGGAGGAATGGAAGGAGGGCAGAATAAAGAGAAGAAGGAGGAGGAACCCTTGGACCTGATCTCGATGGATGACAACCAACTCAAGTGGATCTTGGCATCATCAGGAACGACGCGTAGCGGAGCACCCTACCAATATAAGATAAACACTAAGAAGAGAGCCATAGCCGAAAGGGAGGGCTTGGCAAGCGATGAGGAAGAGGTAGAGGATCTTTGGGCTGTGGAGTGGATTGAGGAAATCCTGCGCGCCATTTATGAGAGGAAAACAAGAGGCCCAAGAACGGGAGGAGAAGACAACCACCCCTTTCAAATGTCAGTGTGGAACCCATAAACCCATGTTCGACCAATACACCACATAGAACACCACCGTTTAGGCAAGCAAAGTTCGGAGGAAGTTCGACAGTAAGAAGTACATCTACACAAGGAGCGACAACTGGAGGAGCCAGTTCAAGTAATCTTAGTCAAGTATCCACACCACATGGAGGAGGCAGTAGTTCAGTACTCAGAATGGCAGGACACGACCTTACTATCAAATTACCATAGTTTCGAGGAGAAGCAACAGAAGACCCTGAGAAGCATCTATTCATTTGCACCAAGATCTAGGAAGCAAAGCAGATCACTGATGACAACACCAAACTCACGCAGCTAGCGATCATGCTAAGAGACCGCACACTAGATTGGTACATGAGTCTAGACACAAACAGTGCTCCCGGGATGACAAGGACACTGGACGACATTAAGAAACTATTAATAAATGAGTTCCAGAAGCCGAGCTCAGAGGATTAGTATATGAGCGAGATGATTGAGATAAGACAGAAACCAGGAGAATCGGTATGGGAGATTGATCAAAGATTCAAGCGATTAAAAGGAAAGTTAAAATACCTTATGACCGAGATGCAACATCGACACCTGTTTGTCAACTCACTATTGCCACACTTAAAATATCCACTACGACAACAAAAGCTTCAGACACAAGCAGAGGCTCTGTAGGCAGCCCTACAATTGGAAGAGAATCAGTACCAGTAGATGGAATCGGCTATCGAAGAACTGAAAGAGGATCTGAAGAACTTAACATTTCAGCTGAACCAGAAGAAGAACAAGGACAAACGAGAATCCATTTGGTGTACCACATGCAGGACAGAAGGACACCACAAAAACAAATGTTCGACGTTTGCGCAGTATATGGCAACAAGGATGCCAAACCCGCTACCACAAGGGGGATTATGGTGTGAAATCTGCAAGAAACTGGGTCACGACCCTTACCATTGCACGATGATGCAGAAATACCAAACAGTCCCAATGAACTCATATTGCACCTTTTGCAAGTCAGTCGGCCATGACGACAAAGATTACATAACTATGGAGCTGATGCGGGAAAGAACCTCAGACGCATACAAGGTACAGGCAAAAATGATGACTAGGTAGGCAACACCATAGTTCACTCAAGCCCTAGCACCATACAACACTACACAACAACCTTATAATAACGCGCAACCACAATACAACCTAGCACAACCCCAATACAATACCAAGCAGTTGGACCACAATATAATGCGCCATGAGGTGAACGCGCAACCTGTAGAGGAACAGGACGAGTCAGAGGAGGCTTCTGACATGAAAGAGGACCAGTCACATGTCACAATTTCTAGCAACCAGGACATTATGCACGTGAATGCCCACTCTCACCAGCGACCTGTATGTATTGTCGCTCATCGAACCATGATATATAGGAATGTTCGACATTACTCATAAAGATCCAAGAGAAAAGGAACCAAAATAACCAAAATGTTCAGTGGATTTCAGCCGAAGCAAGGGATGACAGACATAACATCAACATAATCACTTGAGGAGGAACGAAAATAGGAAACGACGCAGTTCAATAGGACCCAATGCAGAACCAATGGGTAAAGAATAACCTTGACCCCAAGAAGCAGTTCGACTCGCAAAAGGAAAAGGAGATCTTTACAGAAGATCGACAAGAATTCCAGAAGGAGGAAATAACACTGACTACATAGAAGAACAAGGAAGCTCTGGAATATGACATGCCCTCTTCACTAGACCATACCAACAGAATACAACCTAAGGAACAAGTAAGTACCATCAAAGAATTATTGCAATCATGCATCAAAATGTTAAGTGATTCTTCATCTATCAAAGTATTGCAAAACATCCTAGAGAAATGTAGCAGGGAGACAGAACAAAATCTAGAATTGAAAATTGTCAACCACCTACACACAAGAAGAAGAACAAGTAGAGAATTTAGAATTAATGCTAACATTGGGGATTTCAACATGGGAGATATTATATTAGATCTAGGATTCGAGGTGAGTGTACTACCAAAAACCACATGGAAATGCATGGGAGAACCCACACTGGGATACTCAAATGTTCAATTATTAATATAGATTCCTACCAATAGGTATACTGAAAGGAGTGACCGTAGATCTGGATGGTGTGCACACTAAGGAAGACTTTGAAGTCATCGAAATAGTAGATGGTACAACACCTTACCTAGCACTACTTCGTCTAGATTGGGCATTCGAAAACCAGGCCATAATTAACTTGAAAACCAGAAAAATGACATTTGAGTCAGGAGACTAGAGGGTTATAGCCCCACTCAACCCATCAGAAGGCGAGAGGTTCGTAGAACCCACTTGTCAGGATCTAGATGAAATCGGCCAGTTGTACAGAACAACTGCGCGCGATGCGGACTATGTAAACCCAACTATAGACGGGGTACTTAGTTGGTGGAGCATTACTTCATGCACAACAGACTCAGACACTGGGTTAGAAAACTGGCAACAAAGACTACACGAAGTATCCACAAGAAGGTGTGCAAGAATAGACCACACAGTAAGATGGCTCGACACAGAAGTCAGAGAACCACCCAGTTTTCACGGACTAAATGATTTGGAAACTTTCTTGACACAATACGAAGACGAAGTATTAGAAAACCATAGACTATTAGCACTAGATTTAGCACTAAAGGCTACACCCACAATATGGTGGGGTGTGCACAAAGAGACTATCATAGATTGGTACTAATGCAAATGATTACTGCGCATAAGGTTCGACGCAGAACAAATATGGAACAACCGAAAAAAAATGATGGACTATAAATACTAGCAGAACACTTGGAGGCGTGTAAAACACTATGGAAAATGACGCCACCAGAAGAATGGTCTCACCACTTTATTCATACTTTAGAAGGCATACCAACGAATTGGTATATAGACCAGGAAATGTGAAAAGGAACCAAGACATGGGAGACACTCCAACAAAACTTTACAGTCACTTTCTCATTCGAGCATGAGAACCCTAACATAGACACGGCCCTGAAACAGATCAGAGATGTCATATTCATTACAGAATCAGAAGTGGAAGTTATCACAGAGGTACAACAGTGAAATAAGTAGATAGTTAAGGAACTGTTGTCATGCTACCATGTACAAGAGGAAGCACTGGACAAAGATGATCCGCGCAATATTTAGATCGAAGAAGTCGAAGGCGAGAGAGATGTGGAAGGACCACCCTTAGAATTAGAGGTCATACATGCGCCAATCAAGATCAAGAAGGTTAACATAGGGACCGCCGAGCAACCCAAAATGGCCAGCATTGGATATTACTAGGACGAGTAGACACTAGAAAGAATCGCATAATTTTTGCGTGAATACAACGACCTTTTTCCCACAACCTTTACAGAGATGAAAGGAATAGCCGGAGAATTAGGAGAAATGAAGATACCACTCAGACCTGATGCGAGACCCATTAAACAACGACCATATAGACTGAACCCCATCTACAAACAAAATGTTAAATATGAGATCGACAAGATTCTCGAGGCCGGGATCATCGAACCAGTCGAAGAATCAGAATGGATAAGCCCGATGGTAGTATAGGACAAGAAACAGAGAAGAGGGATTAGGATATGTGTCGACTTGAGAAAGTTGAACGATGCATGCTTACACGACCCATTCCCCACACTATTCACAGATGAAGTACTCAAGAACGTAGGAGGACATGAAGCCTATTCATTCACCGATGGATTCTCAGGATATCATCAGATTAAGATAACACAAGAGGATAGACACAAGACCACATTTGTGACAGAATGGGGATCTTATCAGTACACAGTCACGCCGTTCGGACTAAAGGATGCACCTGCGATATTCTCTAGAGTGGTCATTGCAGCATCTAAGGAATTCATCCACCAATTTCTCGAAGTATACCTGGATGATTGGACGGTTTATATCCTGTTAAAAAACCATGTGGAATTTTTATGCCTGATGTTAGAATGATGCAGACAGTGCCAGATATCACTGAATATCAAGAAATGCATATTTGGAACACCATTTGGGATACTATTGGGACACATAGTATGCAAATAGGGTTTACTAGTGGATCCAACCAAAATTGTAGTCATTGTTAACCTACCAGCACAAAAAACAGTCCACCAACTAAGAGAAATGTTAGGACATACGTGATATTACAGGAAATTCATCAAAGGCTACTTGCAGATTACAACACCTATGGAAAAACTGTTAAGGAAGGATACCAAGTATCAATGGAACGACGAGTGCCAACATGGTCTGGATACCCTTAAGGAAAATACGGTCACCGCACCAATATTGGTATTTCCAGACTGGGAGAAGACATTCCATGTACATGTAGATGCATCAACAATAGCACTTGGAGCTATTTTAGCACAACCAGGAGCAGGAGACTTGGATCACCCGATAGCGTTCGCAAGCAGGAAATTATCAGACTCAGAACAAAATTATAACACGACGGAAAGAGAAGGCTTAGCTATGGTTTACACACTACAGAAATACATACATTATCTATTGGGAAAACACTTTAATATGTTTACAGATCACTCAGCCCTAAAATACCTAGTTAACAATCCAATGTTGGGGGGGGAGAATCTGTCGATGGTTACTACTATTTCAAGAATTTGACTTTGAGGTAATAGTCAAACTAGGAAAACTGAATGCAGGGCCTTACCACCTATCGAGGGTCACAAATGGAGAGGAACCAATGAATTTGGAAGACCACTTTCCAGATGCACAGCTCTTCTCAGTACAGATTGCTGACGATTACTTCGCAGAGATCATCCAGTACTTGAGCATAGGTATTGCACTGCAAGGATATACCACTGCATAGAAGAAGAACTTTGTAGTCCACGTAGCCGACTATCAGCTGATCACAGGGCATCTATACAAAATGGGTGCATATAGCATCTTATGAAGATACGTACTAGACCATGAACAACCAAGAATTTTAGCAGAAGCCCACGAAGGAATAGCAAAAGGGCACTATGCAGGAAAAGCTACCACACAAAAGGTACTACGCGCAGGATTATGGTGGCCAACGATACATAGAGACTCGAAAGAGTATTTTCAACAATGTGATGTCTGTCAATGGGTCAGCAAACCCAACAGAAGGGACGAGATGCCACTACGACCACAAGTGACACTTTAGGTAATCGACAAATGGGCAATAGAATTTGTGGGACCCATTAACCCACCTGCCAAGAGAACATGGGCGAGATATATTATCACCATGACAAAATACTTAACAAGATGGGCAGAAGTCGCACCAGTAAAAGATTGCAGCGCAGAGACAACTGCCCACTTTCTTTTCGAACAGGTAATTACTAGATTTTGGTGCCCAAGAATTTTGATGAGTGACCAAGAAACGCACTTCATCAACAATACCATCTGAGTGATGCTTGAAGAGTTCGAAGTTCATCACCAAAAAAGAACATCGTATCACTCACAGGCTAATGGCACGGTAGAAGCCTTCAACAAAATTATAGAGAATGCCCTGACGAAGATATGTAACATCAACAGGGACAATTGGGATCTCAAGGTACCAGCGATACTATGGGCGTATAGAAACACATGCAAAAAGTTGACAGGTCACACACCATTCAAACTGGTCTATGGTCAAGAAGCAGTAGTGCCGTTAGAATTTATAATACCCAGTCTACGTGTAGCAACTATCACACAAATGATAAAACGAGGCACAGTCCAGGAACGACTGGATCAATTACTATCAACGGAGGAAGACTGAATCTTGGAAGGATTCCATCAACAAGTACAGAAAGCGAGAGACAAAGCGTGGCATGACCGCCACATTAAGAGAAATATGTTCAAGGAAGGAGATCTAGTATTGCTCTACGACAGTAAAGTGCAGCAACACCCAGGAAAGCTGAGAATGCATTGGCTAGGACCATACGAGGTAAAAGCTGTCACAAACGGAGGAGATGTATAGTTGAAAGATATAGCAGGCGCATACCTCAAAGGAATGATCAATGGGAGCTGACTGAAGCTATACAAGGATAGTCGACTACCCACCNAAAAAAAAAAAAAAAAGCCTAAAAATAGCGCGTGGCATGACAGACAAGCCACATACGAAACACGAAACCAGTGAGGGAAAATACAACGGTCATATCGGAAAGGGAAACAAGTGGGAAAAGGAAAGTCAGTAAAAGCACACTGACAAGACAACATGGGGCAGAATTAAAGCAAGGCAAGGACAGATGGGATGTCACACTAAACGCGCCAACTAGCGATGACAAAGTAGACATAAGGGCAAGTACAAAACTTTCACGGATAGATTGAACCCACACTTATGGTGCATTAATCGCACAAGGTAGGAGGTGTCCTCAACAAGCTTCATGGAACACCCATACAACACACGAGCACAAAAACAATTAGTCTATTCGCAAAAGAAGAATGAAGAAAGAGAAATAGCAGCTCGAACGCACAGAGCGAGATCACAGAGCTTATCTGAGCTATTTGAAACAAGCAAACGTTCAAAAGACACCAGTATGGCATCACCAAATCTCGCAAAACCAATCTAGACATCCAGACCAAATAGGGTTCAAACTAGGTCGCGAGGAATAAGGGAAGAAAATGAGCAGCAACCACCGGAGATCGTTGATATTAACGAAATTCTGTCGCTGGAGGACATTCCAGTCGAATCAACACCGATCCAAGAAGAGATCCCACAGCTCCAAGTGGAAACCTTGAAAGAGGACACGACGACAACAACGTAGGAGCCTCAGAATGAAGTAGTAGGAACCCATCAGGAAGGATAGCCAAAAAATGTCGAAGCAACCATGGAAATAAACTGAAGCACATAGAACCCAAAAGTAGAGGTCCAACCAGATGTTCCATAAATACCCTGTTAGCATGAATTCTTACAAGGGGGTGTTTTCTCTCCAAGATTCGAGCCCGTGGCGTAAATGCAAAGAAACGGGGCTTAAAAAACCTAACAAATGCATTTTTTCCAAGGTCACAACCATGAGCGCAATGTGCAACACACAAAAAATCCATTTCAGGTTAAAATTGCAAGCAGGTGAGCGACTCCAGTATTCAGTGGCAAGGAACGATCGATGGAGCAGATCGTCGGTCGATGGATATTTGCGACATACAGAGTTGTGCCATGTTTAGCACAAGAATCAGGTCCACAATCTCATCGAAATGATCCAGGCCGTCCATCCCGGAGGAGCACGTGGCACACAATCGAGCTCTATCGCAACTTCACCCATCGCGACCTTGAAACGCTTTTTCTCTGCAACTGGGATCCCTGAAATGCGAAGTGCCAAAGGCACCTAGAAATCGGGCCCACAATCTCGCCAAAATAATCCAGGTCATCCGATCAAGGAGGGACATGTGGCACACGATTGGGCTCTATCACCACTTTGCCTATCGTGACTTTGAAGAGGAGGGATCAACCTCCTCCCAACCGCGAAACACAAAGTGCCGAAGGCACCTCTGGGTACAGGCCCACAGTCATAGCACTGGGTCATATGGAAAAGGGACAAAGCAGATGAAGGGGCATGGAGCCAATGCGTTCAAGGAAAAGGGATCATGGCCATCAGTTATAGACCCGATCTAACCGTTGATCCTGGAGGGTCGTTTCGCGAGATTGGGCACCAGGAAATTTGAAGGCAGGGGAAGTAGAAATCCCTGAAAGAAGAAATGTCGAAGCACCCTTGGAGAGAGGCACTAGGTCATGGCCCTGGATTACATTGATGACGATGCCAGAAGAAAGGGAGGATAGCCTTTGAGCCTTAGAGAGCAGGCACATGGTCTTCTCATGAGCATATCGTCTTGGCTACTCC